>JAVJIF010020567.1:0-56707 GCA_038442645.1 Agave tequilana
GAAAATTGTGGTGAAATTGTGAGTACATCGATTTTGCGATTGCTTCTCGGATCACGCAAGGGTCCATACTCAAGTCTAGTATTGATGGTTGTTCATTTTGAATCGGTGAGACTGGAAAGATGAGTAGGACTCTTGAAAATTTGGTTGAGATGATGAGTCTAACATATTTTGAAATCATTGCAACTTTTTCACAAAAGATTTCCAAACGCTTTCTAGCTCAGATTCTTCTTCAATTGGATGTTCTAGTATAGAGTTTGATATTAGAAGGATTGTGAATTGAGCAAATTTTGAATTTATTATTGGGACTCAAGTATGGCTTTCATACTCCTTGAATTTTTCTTCGGTTGGTGGGACAGATAAAGGAGGATATGAATTCAAATCGGGGGATGAATATGTGAAAATTATGGACAATATTGTTGAAAATTTAACTTGGGGGAGGTGAATCTCCATTGACTCTGTGAAGAGTTGAAATTTTTTAAAAATTGTGGTCATAAGATTGGAGGTATGGGTCATATTAAGTCAAATAATCTTAATTCGGCATATGTGATTGGTTCATGTGGTACATATCTGGGTTGAAGTTATCGAGTCAAATGAGGTCGAGATGAAATATGGATTCATATTAGAATTGAAAAAATTGTTTTTGTTGAAATTCATTTAACAATTTACAAAAAAAAAAGAAAACAAACAAATAAAGAAAAAGAAAAAGAAAACAAGCATATGCTAGGGTTGACTTAGACCTAGACGACTCCTAATTGGTTAGACTGTCCACAGGGAGTACATAGTCAGAATCTGACCACGAGTTAATCGGCCAGGTAGGCCAAGATCAGTGGGAGGTATTCGTGCCGGAGCAACGAGCCTAATTTATGCCAAACCACTATTCTTCAATGTTTCGCCTCTCAACTTCAACCTTGGATACCGATTTGACAAGAGTCAAATTCTAACAATTTTTCCCTTAGGTCAATCTCCTAAATGAGTCCGAGATGTCCCTGGAGGCCAACGTCTAGCAAGTTTTATTTAAGCGTGGTTTGTGTGAGTGGGGAGGTGATTTTTGGGCTAAGCGAGGGTAATGACTTCCTACCTTATGTAGTATTGGGTTTTACCCTTAAGTTTAATTCGTGCAAGTGTGTGATATAGATAAGAATGGATACACAAGAGAGTAAATCATCCACGTGTTTGTCTAACTATACGCAATGCAATATGTACACCTCCGTCAAGATCACAACAATAGAAGAATAAAATATAGTATATTGGAATGAAAATTGACACATCCCTAGATGCAAATGTCTAAACCGTTTTAAAACATACAATTACCGTATTTTAGTTCTTAAAATTATTACAGTGCACAGGTGATATAAACAAAAGCAGAATATAATAATATACAAGAATTTACCCAACCTCACAAAAGCAAGTGTGGACTTCTTCAATGCTAATGAATTTAACCTGCACACCAAAAAATAGAGAAGAAAAGTTAACAAAAACGTGAAATAAAATCGTTCCCATCCCCGGCAATGGCGCCAAAATATGATTGGGGGAAAACTACGCACGAAAAGTGTATGTTTTGAAATCAATAGTTAAAAGTTCGTGCTTTGGCTTCCTCGATACTTCCGTTATAGCATAGAGGCTAAACAGGTCGAATCCATAGGGACGGAAAGCGATAGAAGCTTACACGGTATGTTCACGTGTGTGTTAACGGTTCTTCTATGTTTTAAAGAATGAAAAGGAAAGAAAAGAAAGAATGAAAAGAGAATAGGATGGTGAAACACGAAGAAGTGGAAAATATAAAAGATAAGGTATTTGTGATTTTTTGAAAGTATTTCTAAAACAAAGTAAAAAAGAAAAAAAAACTCATGGCTAGTAACTACTAATGGCTCCACTAACCATGCCAACCTCTTAGTGATAGTTGCCTTACATGTATCCTTGGCCATCACTAGTCTTTAATTCAAGAGCGTTTAAAGTATGACCCACGTGATAACTTTCACATTCAAACTCAACAAAATAAGTGTAAGGTACACTTAAACCATCAAGACTAAACAAGAGTAAGCATGGAGAAATATTAGCTTGTTAGAGTTAGGATGTTAGAGTGTTAGAATCCATCATCATGAGCCATCAGTGGCTCTTGCAAGAGAAAGGCCAAGTAGAGGCTACTAGATTCATGTGAATTATCAAGTAAGAAGCTAGCAAGTTAGTGGTTAGTAATTAGTTGCCATGAGAGAAAATTAGCTAAACATGTAAAAGAAATTAGAGAGAAAAAAGAGAGGTAAAGAGAGAACCTTTTATAGCTTGTCACCTTTCATTACAAGCACTCTTATTTTCTAAACATGTATCACTCTCTCTCCTATTACAAGATCTAAAAGAAATAGAAAATACAACGAGAAAGAGAAGAAGAACTAAACTAAACTACTCTAAACTATAACATGAAAAGAAACTACCCTACTCTCTGGATATCTCCATCTGAAAAACCCCAGGGGGTATTTATAGGCACCAGGAGAAAGGGGGTCAGGGGGACAAACCCTGGCCCAAAGCGCTGGCGCGGCGCGCACAGTGCCGCCTGCTATGCGCTGTCGCATCAGTCCCCTGTCGGCTGCAGGTCCTGCTTTCTGGCTTTAGGCCCCAGTTTTGACAGAATCAACCTCCTAGGTCAATAGCTATCTTTATAGGCCTTTAATCACCAATTAAATGGTGATTTCATGTCTTCTTCTTCATTTCATACCATGGACCTATAAACACACAAGAGATGTATTATCAGCAGAATTTAATATTAAATAATTATGAATATGTGGTATGAAATATGCAGTTTTAGAGACTAATCACCGATCAAGGGCCAAAAGTATGTTTTTAAAATCTTTTTGAAGTCAATATTTTTCTGACGAATTAATACTTTGATTCCAAACACAAGATATAGTTCTTGGGACTTGATAAAATCAGTGTGTGATCATGGATCAAGACAAAACAAAGTTAGAATTATATTTTGTAAAACACTTTTTTAAATCGAAAATCAGTTTTTTTTCGAAACTCGTTTTTCCAAAACTCATTTTTTAAAATGAAAAAGAGAAGTGTTTTGAACTCTTTTCAAAAGCACTTAGGAATATGAAAGATGTGTGTACATGTCAATCTTAAGAGCTATCAACGCATATCATCTTACTTTTAACAAACGATTATAAATCCTATCTAAAATACAAAAAGTAAAAATATAAATCTTGTATAGTCTTCTCTTGCAATCTTGATTCTTGAGCTCGTCTATATTCTTAGGCTCTGGGATCTACATGTTCTTGGCTTCCAAATGTGTGAGTCTTGTGGTGAAGTCGAAATGCAATAATAAATTAACCTGAAACTTGGTTAAAACGAAATTGTTAAAATATAACTATATATGTTTTTGTTACCATCAAAACTAGGGCTAATGGCCTTTGAGTCAACACAACCAGTATAGTCGGTATCTGAAAACTCATCATTGAGTTGTTCGATTTTCGGATACCACAAGCCCATTTCAGAGTGCCCTTAAGGTATCTAATAATGCATTTTACAGCAATTAAATGAGACTCTTTAGGATAAGATTGAAACCTAGCACACAGAGATACGCTAAACATAATATCTGGCCTACAAGCTATCAAATAAAGCAAGCTACTAATCATCCTACGATAGAGTTTAATGTCAATATTTTTATCTAGTTCATCTTTTTCAAGATTTGTTGTTGTAATCATGGGAGTCTTGCATATCTTTACTGTAAATCACCTAGAGGGGGGTGAATAGGTGATAATGCTAATCTAGAAACTAAATGCGCTAAATGCGGAAGGTTAAAAACTAATTTGCAACACACTTAGTACAACACACAAGTGTAGCCGAATTCCCCGTGAAGGGCTCTGGACTAACTCCTCTTGATTCCCCTAGATATGGGTTGAGGTGCTATATGAAGCTCTTGTGGTTAAGTACAAGTGAGGCACACACACAAGCAATCCAAGCATATAATGAATAAGCAATATGAATCAATGCAAGGACAACACAAGCAAATAGATATGTATGATATGAATGATGCTATGCACAATATAAAGAGAGAGACTTTAGAGACAAGTGGATTAAACGCAAACACAAGATATGTTCCGAGGTTCGAGCCCCAAGCTCTACGTCCCCGCCTTCACCGAGAAGGATTTCTAATCCACTAAAGGAGTACCGAACTCCTCTCTCAACCTTACAATGCCACCGAGGCAATACAACCACAAATCCACCTCTACCGAGAGAGGGATAAGCCCGTAGCCAACAAACAATCTCCACCTCTCACTAGAGGGAGCAACACCACTCCAATCAACCTCTACCAAAGAGGGATACACAAATAAAAGAGGGTTTACAACTTGGAGGCTCAACAACCTCAAACAATCTCTTTTCCACAAAACAAAGATCCTAAATAGATTAGGATAGAAGATATAGCTCAAGTGTGGAAAACTAGGTGTTTGAAAAACAAAAACTCAAAGAAAAATACTTGGAAAAACTCTTGTAAAAGATAGAAAATGAAAACCAAGACAAATCTCCCAAAATACTCTTTTCTTTGATTTTTTCAAAAACCCAAAACAAATAAGATTCAAAGTTTTAAAGCCCAAAAACACTTTTGAAATCTTTTAAAAATACTTCAGAAAGCTGAGAATCTTTGCACTTGAAAATCTTTTATAAATCCCTGAAGAGATGGCGTATTTATAGCCCCAAACAAAACTAGCCGTTAGGCTGATCTGGCAGCCTGACAGGCTACCGGTCGGCCGGCCCGGCCGACCGCCAACGGTCAGAAATGTGACCGTTGGGGCAACCCGGTCGACCGCCCGGCCGACCGAAATAAACAGAGAGCACTGCTCTCAGTTACGGTCGACCGCCCGGTCGGCCGTCCCATTGTGTGCCAGACGTGCACGGTTTGTGCACGTCGGTCGACCGTACGGGTCGACCGGCCTATGGTTCGGTCGATCCCACGGTCGACCGGCCTGGCCTGACATACAGGTCTGGGTCAGAAACATATGTTGAAAATATTTCTGAAAATCTTTTAAGTCTTTGTAAAAATACCCAAAAATAGTTTTATCATTTTGCATTGATATATAAACATGTAATAAAAATTTCAACTCAAATATCAAGCATATGAAACTATTTTTGTGTCTTAATATTTTTTCCAAAAATCAAAACTTGTATTTTTATCAAACTTGGATTTTTCACTAGGAAATTTGATTTTTCCTAAAACTCATGAATAGACATATCAAAATAAGTTTGTTTAAGATAAGAAGCATGTATGTATATTGAACACATCTAATATACATAAAAACCATGTAAACTTATTTTGATCAACTATTCATGAAAACCAAATCCAAAACATAAAACTTGTGTGGTTGAGCACTTGAGCATATCAACTATTCTAAGCTTTAAAATGGATCTAAACACACTAAACTAAAACTAGGATACCTAAGTCTTCTTGACGATCTTCTTCTTCAAGTCGACTCGATCCCAAACCGTGATCCACCGAGTACAAAGGTATGATCTTGATGCTCGGGCACGGGAATCACCAAGTGAAGGCTTCCAAACTCCTCTTTTCGAAGCAATCACCAACTAATATCTTGTTACATGATCTGAAACTAAAATCACAAGATTATTAGTAAACATAACTATATGAGTTAATCATCATCAAAACTAGAGAGGAAGGCCTCCGGGCCAACAATCTCCCCCTTTTTGATAATGACAAAACTCATGGAGTTATATATGCTTGGATTAAAGTTAAGCTTCAAAGAAGCTCCCCCTTAACTCATGCATAGACAAATAAACAATAAATATGCAATGAATAACAATGCATAATCATGCATAAATAATAAAAGGTTACAATAAAAGGTTCTAGATATCAATGAAATGTTCAAAACAAAACATGCTCTAGATACCAATTAAAATTAAACTAAATTAAACTTAATATATGCAAAACATGAATATGAAGTTTTATATATGCATATTAAACTCTCAAATAATTCTCCCCTTTTTGTCAATCATCAACAAAGGGGTAAAAACCAAAACAAAACAAAAACTTCTCCCCTTTTTAATACAAAGAAACAATCTTCGATAAGGGGTAAAAGCAAAACCAAATCAATAAATTTTTCTCTCCCTTTTTGTTCGAAACAATGAATCAATAAAAGGGTTAATAAAAATGTTTTCCCCTTTTTGTCTAAAACAAAAACAAAACCAAATAGGGGTGACAATCAATTTGGATATCAATTTAAAATTTTTATTTTCTATCATAAAGCAAGGGAGCGGAAATACAAATATCAATTGTAAACATGAAAATCGAATTTTCTCCCCCTTTATGAAATACCAACAAAAATAATGCATGAGCTTGAAATAAGATACCAATTGAAAATTGAATCAATTGAAACAAATTGAAACTCAAGCTTTAGCATAGACAAAACACATATATATGTATGAAAAATAGATACCAATTGAAATTGATATTCTTGGAATTGAAAGCATACATACATACAAACATATATGAGTATACAAGAAGGGTCAAAATTGATACCAATTGAAAAAATTTAATGATACCAATTGAAACAACAATAATGATCAAGTGTATATCTCATATAACTACCACCCAATCATGGTTCAAGTTTTAAATGATTTTCATTTTAAAGCATACATGAACATGATCTCCCATCCAACCTCCCATAGAAGGTAGGGGTTTTCAAAAATAGATTTGAAAATAAGCTTTGTTTGAAAAACTCTACCAAAAAGAAGAATATCGCAACTAGTTAAATGGAAAAACTTGTAAACTAGTACGAAATCCTTCAAGCAAAGAATAAAACAAAATTATTTTTCATGAAATAAGAAATCCACATAATATCAAACACTCAAGTCAATTAAACACAAATATGACTCATGAAAACAAACACATGAGTAAACAATAAATGTGAGTGTACAAATACAATGTGAAGATCATAATCATGAAATATAGACAATAAGCTCAATATTCCTTGAAACAAGAAAACATGAAAATCATCAAAACTATTTAATCTTCAAGGTATATGTATGTCCTATACAAATTAAAGTGTACATACATATCCAAACACAACGAGTCCACAAAGATATATGCATGAAGGCACGTGGCTCAAAAGGATGTATATGTATAAACAATAATTTGGATAAAATGGGCATATACATGAAGTTAAACATAAACACAAAAACATGAAACAAATCCAAAAATGGGAATACAAGTTTAAAATGTATGGATCATCCAAACTAGACTATACTAGCACATTTAATGGGAATAAATAAGCATTCAAGCTCAAACATATATAGATTTATTTGTGACCCACTATATGCACAAATATATATACCAAGTTTTAATGAAAACTAACATCTAAACATATATTCAAAACATGAAGCATCAAAACAAGATAAAATCATCATAGTAAATCTTAAACATGATTATTAAGAAAATCCACATGTTATTAAACCTATGATAAACATGATAGCTAAACAAACGGTGAGAACACAAAATAATAGTCCATATTAAACATGGGTGTCTCAAAATGCTAAATATGTATGTCAAGGATTTAATAAACATGACATTATCATAATAATCTACAAACAATAAAACATGCTATATATGATAAACATGGAAAGCATGTAAACAATAATAAGGAGTTAGGAATCGTTACCAAAACCTAGAAGGCAACTTCCCTTGTCTCCAAAACATGGTGGTCTTCTCCACCAAACATCCCTTGAAAGTGATGCAGCCAATTGATTTTCATGAAGCTCGGAACGCATTCACTCCAAGATACGGCAACTCTCACGTCACGTGAGAGCCCACTCCTACATCATAAACACGAGGGGTGGTCTTTGGTACCCACAACTTTTTGGGTCTATGGGGTTAGTATCATTCCTAACCCAAACAAATTTATTTGCTAAATTTACATTATGTAATCTATCAAAACAAAATTTAGCAAGGTGGCCCTTACGTCCACAATGTGTACAAGTGTACACATGAGCATACAAGTGATGATGATGTCCGTGAGGAGCATGTGTATGTCGTGGGGGTGTGCATGAATAATAGATGGAACTTGTTTCTTTCGAAACAAAGTTTCCAAACGTGTATAGCTCTTGGCACATTGGCTCAAAGTGGAGCCCAAACAATCCACTCTCTTCTTCAACAAACAAAAATCATCATTAATCTTAGAAGAAGAGGTGCATGCAATAGGAGAAGTGTGTGATACTACCCTAGCATGGCAAACATGTGCATCAATCTTATTTTGTAAAACTTCATTTTTCTTTAAACAAACATTTAAATCATTAGAAATAGAAATTATTTTGTTTTTCAAAGCAACATTCTCTTTTAAAATAAAATCAATTTTTGAAGACAAGTTTTCATTTTTCTTCAAAATATTTTTACAATCATTTTTATTTTTCAACAAATCATTTTCTTTTAAAACAAGATTAAGTTGAGATCTAAGTGAGTCACATTCACTAGAAACCTCTTCCTTCTCTTGCAAAACAATATCAAGTCTAGCAATCAAATTTTTATTTTCATTATTAATGCCTAGACTTTTCTTTTTCAAAACATTATATTTTTCAATTAGTTTTTCACAAACAATAGATAGTTCTTCATTTAAAGCATGCGGATCAACAAATTCATCACATGAAGAACTAGCATTAAAACTATCTAGTTGAGATTCCGATTGTATCTCAAGGGAGTCATTCCCTTGGACCATGAAGCATTGAGATTCGGATTCTTCACTAGATTCCTCCGGTTGGATAGGCATTTGAAGCTTGGAGGTGGTGGTTGTTGTCAACTTGTTCCACACTGCAAAGGCGGAATCAAGATTAGAAACACTCATAAGATAATCTTTAGATAATGTGCTTCTAATGGCCTCAAGGGCATGTGCATTGGCCCCTATATGCTTGCGGTCACCAAGATAACATCTCTTGATAGCGGCAAGGAAAACATGCAAACCTAGGGTCTTTAGGTACATGGACATCCTATACTTCCAAACAACAATGTTGGAAGGGTCAAAGCTAGGTGGGGTCATGAAGTCCATGGTAAACTATATGAGTGTGCAAGCAAGCAAATGCAAACAATAGATTAGCAAAACAAGGATCTCACTCCTAGGATGTTAAGCCTAAGTATCAGGAGCGTAGGCTCTGATACCAATTGTAAATCACCTAGAGGGGGGTGAATATGTGATAATGCTAATCTAGAAACTAAATGCGCTAAATGTGGAAGGTTAAAAACTAATTTGCAACGCACTTAGTACAACACACAAGTGTAGCAGAATTCCCCGTGAAGGGCTCTGGACTAACTCCTCTTGATTCCCCTAGATATGGGTTGAGGTGCTATATGAAGCTCTTATGGTTAAGTACAAGTGAGGCACACACACAAGCAATCCAAGCATATAATGAATAAGCGATATGAATCAATGCAAGGACAACACAAGCAAATAGATATGTATGATATGAATGATGCTATGCACAATATAAAGAGAGAGAGTTTAGAGACAAGTGGATCAAACGCAAACAAAAAGATATATTCCGAGGTTCGAGCTCCTAGCTCTACGTCCCCGCCTTCACCGAGAAGGATTTCTAATCCACTAAAGGAGTATCGAACTCCTCTCTCAACCTTACAATGCCACTGAGGCAATACAACCACAAATCCACATCTACGGAAGAGGGATAAGGCCCGTAGCCAACAAACAATCTCCACCTCTCACTAGAGGGAGCAAACACCACTCCGATCAACCTCTACCAAAGAGGGATACACAAATAAAAGGAGGGTTTACAACTTGGAGGCTCAACAACCTCAAACAATCTCTTTTCCACAAAACAAAGATCCTAAATAGATTAGGATAGAAGATATAGCTCAAGTGTGAAAAACTAGGTGTTTGGAAAATAAAAACTCAAAGAAAAATACTTGGGAAAACTCTTGTAAAAGATAGAAAATGAAAACCAAGACAAATCTCCCAAAATACTCCTTTCTTTGATTTTTCCAAAAACCTAAAACAAATAAGATTGGAAGTTTTAAAGCCCAAAAACACTTTTGAAATCTTTTAAAAACACTTCAGAAAACTGAGAATTTTTGCTCTTGAAAATCTTTTATAAATCCATGAAGAGATGGCGCATTTATAGCCCCAAAACAAAACTAGCCGTTAGGCTGATCTGGCAGCCAGACAAGCTACCGGTCGGCCGCCCGGCCGACCGCCAACGGTCAGAAATGTGACCGTTGGGGCAACCTAGCCGACCGCCCGGCCGACCGAAATAAACAGAGAGCACTGCTCTTAGTTACGGTCGACCGCCCGGTCGGCCGTCCCATTGTGTGCCAGACGTGCACGGTTCTGTGCACGTCGGTCGACCGTACGGGTCGACCAGCCTATGATTCGGTCGACCCCACGGTCGACCGGCCTGGCCTGACAGACAAGTCTGGCTCAGAAACATATGTTGAAAAAATTTCTGAAAATCTTTTAAGTCTTTGTAAAAATACCCAAAAATAGTTTTATCATTTTGCATTGATATATAAATATGTGATAAAAATTTCAACTGAAATATCAAGCATATGAAACTATTTTTGTGTCTTAATATTTTTTCTAAAAACCAAAACTTGTATTTTTATCAAACTTGGATTTTTCACTAGGAAATCTGATTTTTCCTAAAACTCATGAATA
The DNA here is from genome assembly GCA_038442645.1 of Agave tequilana. Taxonomy (NCBI): domain Eukaryota; kingdom Viridiplantae; phylum Streptophyta; class Magnoliopsida; order Asparagales; family Asparagaceae; genus Agave; species Agave tequilana. The sequence goes on from JAVJIF010020567.1 coordinate 10,656, forward strand.
GACATATCAAAATAAGTTTGTTTAAGATAAGAAGCATGTATGTATATTAAACACATCTAATATACATAAAAACCATGCAAACTTGTTTTGATCAACTATTTATGAAAACCAAATCCAAAACATAAAACTTGTGTGTGTTGAGCACTTGAGCATATCAACTATTCTAAGCTTTACAATGGATCTAAACACACTAAACTAAAACTAGGATACCTAAGTCTTCTTGACGATCTTCATCTTCAAGTCGACTCGATCCCAAACCGTGATCCACCGAGTGCAAAGGTATGATCTTGATGCTCGGGCACGGGAATCACCAAGTGAAGGCTTCCAAACTCCTCTTTTCGAAGCAATCACCAACTAATATCTTGTTACATGATCTGAAACTAAAATCACAAGATTATTAGTAAACAAAACTACATGAGTTAATCATCATCAAAACTAGAGAGGAAGGCCTCCGGGCCAACATTTACATCTTCAAGCCTAAATTTTTGATAAGTTCTCTTGTGTATTTGGCTTGATTTATGAAGATCCCATCACCTCTTTACTTGATTTGGAGTCCAAAGAAATAGTTGAGCTCTCATATCATACTCATTTCAAATTCTTTCTTCATGCATGATTCAAAATTTTTCATTAGTAGATCCAAAATAATTTCATTAACATATATTTGCACTATCAAGAAATCATTATCTACATGGTTGTAAATAATTTAGTATCAACTTTGCCTTTAATAAAATTATTTAAAACAAGAAAAGTACTCAATCTTTCATACCAAGCTCTTAGAGCTTGTCTTAAACCATACAAAACCTTTTCAAGTTTAAAAACAAAATTTGGATGTGTAGGATCAACAAACCCGGGGGTTGTTCAATATACACTTCCTCTTCAATAAAACCATTCAGAAATGCACTTGTAACACCCATTTGAAAAAGCTTAAAATCTTTAAAAGAAGAAAAAGCGAGTGCCATCCGTATGGCTTCAAACCATGCTACAGGTGCAAAAGTTTCCTCAAAATCAATTCCTTTGATTTAGGTGTAACATTAGGCCACTAACCTAACTTTATTCCTGATAATATTTTCCGACTCATCTAATTTATTCCTAAAAATTCATTTAATACCGATTGTTGGTCTATCATAGGGTCTAGGAATAAGATGTCAAACTTAGTTGCGCTTAAATCGTTTGAGCTTTTCTTGCATGCCAAGCAATCAATATGAGTCGCTCTCGGCTTCGAGAATGTCTTTCGGCTCAATATGAAAAATTAATGCAAAATGGTCACAAATATCAAGGAGTTTGGAGTGAGTAGTTACCCTTTTTGATACATCACCAATGATAATGTCCTTAGGATGGCTTGTAGCATATCTCCAATCATTTGGAAGAGGTTGTGTTGGCTCTACTTCACCATCTTGGACTTCTCTGTTTGTATCATCCTTAGGTTTTTCTTCTTCGTCTTGTGCCAGTAAATCCTTCATGGAATTTTTTTCAAAGTATTCACCTAAAAAATCAATCTCTGCAACATTCTTCACAAGAGAGTTAGATTCTCCAAACTTAATATGCATAGACTCTTCAATAGTCAATGTTGGCCTATGAAAACTCTATAACCCTTACTAGAATTGAAGTATCCAAAATAAATAGCCTTAAAGGATTTTTGATCAAAATTAACTAAATTACCTTGGGTGTTCAAAATAAATCACTTGCAACCAAAAACTTTAAATACCTTTGGTGTTCAAAATAAATCACTTGCAACCAAAAACTTTAAAGTAGAAAATATTTGATTTTTCAAATAGTAAATTTTAAAGGAAGTTTTGTTTGAGTTTTTACAAAAATAAATTCAATTTCAATGTAACATGAAGTGTTTACGGCCTCGGCCTATAAATATTGAGGGAGTCTGTATTCACTAATCATTATCCCAACCATTTCTTGAAGAGTGTGATTCTTCCTTTCAACGATTCTATTTTGTTATAGAGTTATCGGTCAAGATAGTTCATGTTTAATTCTATTTTCTTCACAATAAGGGATAAGAAAAATGGTTGATGAATTCACCACCTCTATCACCCTTATGTGTAAAATTCAAAAATCTTTTTTTTTAACCCTTTTTCTAAAAACATGAAAATATGAGAAATCTTCATCTTTATGTTCTAAAAAGAAAACCCATATGAATCTAGAGAAATCATCAACTAAAGCAAAACAAAACAATTACCACTAAGACTTTTGATTTTATTTTAGCCAAATAATTCTATGGGATTAACTCTAAAGGTCTAGTTGTCATGATATCCTTGATTGTTTTGAAAAATGACTTATTTTTTTTTCAAGTTGGCATACATTTCAAATGCGGTCCTTTTCAAACTTCAAATAAGGAATACCTTTCACTAAATCTTTAGAATTAATTCAGGATAAGTGGTCAAACGAAACGTGACCTAGTCTCTTATGTTATAACCATGAATCTTCATTAAAAGCATTCAAACAAGTGACATTGCAATCTAAATTAAGCATGTCAATCATATTGATTGAGAAGGAAAAATGAATTGAAAATAAAGTCAGAGTTAGAGTTAGAAAGTTCTTAATCTCTTCTCAATGTAACCACGTAGCACGGACTAGACGGGTCAATCCATAGGGAAGGATGCGATAGATGCTTTTCGAAATGAATTCTCTAACAATTAGCTTGTAAAAGAAAGATTATGATTGTAAGCAAATATTTTAAATAGAAAGAACAAGTATAGCCAATTAATCATCTGCCACAACCAAACATTAGTCTATCAAGAATAAATATCATGTTGAACCTATAAAGATTAACCCTAGATTGTTGCTTTAAATCCAAGAAAAAAAGTAAGAAAGAGATTAAACCCTGTTTACAGTACACTAGATAAAACTAAGTATTGGTTTATTAAAGTCCCAAAATATAGTTTAAAAAAGCAGTCTTAACTTAATGTTAAACCATCAATGCATCTAAGTATAAATCAAGAATAATTATTAAATAGTATACCGTAAACCTAGTTTAACTCAATTCATGACTAATCTCTACGAATTATTTACTTACCCTAGGGTATTTAACATGCATATAGTTCAATCAATTTATCTTCATAGATCTAGGTTTTAGTTAGTGGAGTGATTAGCAAGCTACTAAGGAATTAGTTACACATAATTATAGTGGAATTTAGCATGGTATTTAAAGATTGCACAAAAGAGATGAAACTGGAATAAAAGAGATACAAATTAAAATATCAAAAAGATTGAAAAGAATAATGACCTTTTATTGAATTTGTCACCAACTTAGTATAAAGCTTTCTCCTTTCTTTAACTCGTCTTCAAAATAAAAAAAATAGAAAAATACAAGTAAATTCGACAAGAAAGAGGATCTAAAGGAAACCCTAGACTTGAGCTTCTAAGATCTGCCCTTTCTCTATTGTTCTGCAGGGGTATTTATAGGAGAAAATCAGAGGGATAGAAAAAGTATGAAGATAGGGGGAGCTGAAGATTTGAATTCAATTCTCCTATTATCTCCAAACTTGATTTGTAAAAATTCAATTCTGATCTGCAACTTATTATCATGTTGATTTCTGAATATGACTTAACCTATGATAGAATTAGAAAGTGTGATCAACGTAAGAGTTATAGGCCTTTAAGTCTGCTTTCTGGATCATCTTAAATCATCAAATTTGAGTTTTGATAGAGAAAGTTATGATTAAAATATTAAAGAGTGTCCAGTTTGAATCTGAATTAAATTCAAATTTTCTCTCCTTTATCTTCATCTTGTGGTGCAAGCAATCAGATTTAAATAGAAATCTACTACTATTTTTAATTAGGATGAAGATTCATCTTGTTCTATCCTTCTCCGCTTTTAGATAAATTCAAATTTAAATAGGATAGAAATGATGCTTCCTTTACCTTTCCTAATTACTATGTATTTTCATATTTCATGTGGGCTTTTGGCTTCTTTTGGGCTTTCTCTTGGGCATTCTTGGATCTTTGGAGGCTTGCACATTACTAAATAATAAATGAATTAAATAGTAATATTTTATAAAAATTAAGTATTGAAATGTGAATGAAAATATGCATTTTTGATGACCAACCACACCCCCATACCTAACCTTTTGCTCGTTCTCGAGTAAAAATAAAAAAACTAATCTAACTATCCTAATATCTCTTTCATAGGTTCCACGATTGCACTTAGCATGTGTAACAAGCCGTTAAATCTCTAGGTTAACCCTAGAGGACGAGTGTTGTCTCGTGAGGGTTTTCAGTGGATTACACCCACAAAATCCATAAAGAAAGAAAAATAAAATGTTAGTATTTTTGAAATTTCATTTTAAAAGAGGGAAACTATTTGAAATATCTTTGTAAAAATTAAGCAATTTATAAGTTTTAACGATTACTAAATCGATCATTCTTATACCTAGTCTTTATTCAAATATTTATTTATCAAATTAGGTTAGGATTCAAACTGAATTTCTCATCGAGTCTATTATCTTTACCCTAAGTCAAATGTATCTTTGTGAACATGAATTTTCTTTTTTTTACTTGAGATTCTTCAACTACAACTCTCATGTCGTACATATTTATCACTTTTTTTTTTTTTATAAGAAGTTTGAAGTATTACCACTTCGTTGTCCTTTAAGCACTTCTTTTTTTTTTTTAATATGTACAACTCATCTAATATTCTTTCATGTAGGTAGTAAGGCTTCTTGAGGCCCTAAGACCTAACTAGTTGATCATTAGATATATTAATCATATTATATATATATTCTTCAAATTTACCTAATTACCTTTCGCGTAAATACCAGGCTTTCTTTGTCAAAGTACCTAACTAATTAATAATTAAGTTTGTTTTATATATACTTTTAACAAGAGTTTTTATTTTGAATTCTAAATGTGTAAGTGTATAAAGCATGCATATTTCATCAAGGTAAAGATATCAAGACTAAATTACTTTTTAATTTTTTCCTCCTAAATCTAAAAATAAAATAAATACTTTTATTTTGACCAAGTAGTTAGAAATCCTAATTATGATTTTCTTATTACTTAAAATTAACTTAATTACTTACAAAAAATAAGTCAAAATATTATTTCCTTTTTCAAAAAGTTTTTTTAAAAAATTTAAAAAATTTAAATAAAAAAGAAAGTTTCACCTATGTTAGCGTGCTAGTGTGTTCACCTATGTTAGTGTGTTAGTGTGTTAACCCCCACACTTATCTCATACAGAGTCCTCAATGTATGAAATGCATGAATGCATGGAGTAAAGTGTAAAAAGAGATAAATAATAATAATAATATATAAATATATGTACAACACATATTTCTCCCATACCTAAATCTTTTTATGTTTCATTCCTCTATCTCGCTTCACATCATTCTAATGGGTTCTCTTTATAGGATACAATGGGGAGACCAATCTTTTTGTCATTTTTATGTTCACCTTCTCCAATTTTTTCCCTAATTTCCTCATACTCTTCTTCCCTCTTTCACTCTTCAAATTCATCATCGTCATTAAAAAAAAACTATTGGGGCATATACAACATGAATACCTAAAATTTTGAGCTCATTCTCATATATCTCCTCAAAACTTGAATTAACCATTTTTTCGTAGGTATGTAACTAACCAAAGCATCCCTAATGATTCATCCAAATAGTTAAGTTCATCTTCGATGAGATTTTTAAAGCTTTTATCAATTTGAGGTTCTTGAGTTATGTTTTTAAACAATTGATCATTAGTTGGTTCATTGAATGAGAAGATACTTAAATCAAGTTTCCCTTTTTCAAAGAAAACTCTAGACGTAACACACATTTTCTCACCACTATTATTGCATTTATCTTTAAACAATATATTAAGAAATAGAGGCCGATCATCTTCACAAATATCCTCACAATATGATTTAGCTTTCTCTTTGGGAGGTGTATGTGTATCTCAATCATCTTGAAACACTTCATCCAAACACAAAGATTCATCGTCACATTTATCTTTACTATACGACTCAACTTGTTCCCTATGAGGTGAATATTCAGCCAAATGATCTCTAATCAGTTTGTCTCCAAATCGACGATAGTTGTCTAATATGCATACTTCCTCATCGGGCTTATCAACATTATTGAACTTATTTGCTTCATGAAGACGAATGTGATCTAGAATTGACATGGGTTTCTCACTTTGGACTTTTTTCATACTATCTTAATTGATGTTTTCCTAGATTGATATAGGTATTTTTGGTTTTGAATCAAGAACAGGTTGAGTGGAAATGAATCCTCCTTCTGCTTAATCGCTAACTCATTAACCATCTCTAGGTAGGCACAGTGTAAAGATTGTCACTTAGTATTTGCTGTGAAGTTTGTGTGTCATATTTATGATTGTAATTGAATTTTAATTGATGTGATGGATAGGGTTCGCTCATAGGTCCTTGAAATTAGTGAAACTAATTTGAATTTTGTCCTAACAAATACCCTATCGAGGTACACTGTTCCGAGGGATGAGATGGATCATGACAGTAATTGCACCAAATAGGTGGATAAGATGTAAAAGATGATTGGGTGGGTTGAGTGTAGTTATGAAAGTTAGAAAAAAGATTGGTGGATGGAAAGTGGGTTTGGCCTATAGAACGGATCATAAGCAAATGAGTGTGGATAGATTATAGGATATATGTATGTGTGTGTGTGTGTATTTGTGGTTAGTGGCGAATTATTTTTTTTAAACCTAGATGTACTAGATCTCTCGATTAAGCTGATATGCTCAGTTAACAAACAAGTTCAACCAATCAATCAAAAAGAAAAAAATCAAAAATAAAAAATCTTAATTTAGGGTAGGCCCGGACCTAGACGACTCTTAACTTTAGATTGTCTTTAGGAGGTATATTGCCGACCTTAACCACAAGTTAATCGGCCAGGTAGGTGGCAAGATCGGTGGGAGGTATCCGTCTAAGACGGGCCTAATTATGTCAAACCACCAATCTTTCAGAGTTTCACCCCTTAATCCCCTACCTTAGACACCGATTTAGCAAGAGTTAATTTTAACTTTCTCCTTCAGTCAATCTCTTAATTGTCCGAGTTAACCTAAGGCTAACATCTAGTCAATTTTTATTTTAGAGTTAGAGTTGTGAGTGCAACGGAGATGATTTGTGGGCCAAGAAAGGGTAATAACTACCCACCTAATCTTGCTTATGGGTTTTTTCCTTAAAGTGATTTAGTGCACGTGTAAAGCAATAGACAAGAATTCACTCAAAAGCAGTAAACAGCCAAGGGTATTTCCGAGTCTATATGCAATGTGAACGTACCTTGTTGTCATCACTCTTCAACAAAAATTAAAAAAATTTAAATAGACACGTGCCTATGATGAAAGGGTCTAAATTTTTTTTAAAAAGTCAACTAATAAGTTACTGTTATTAGTTAGCAGTATGAAGGGTGATCACAGAGAAAAATTATCAAAACACTAAACAGAATTTTACAATTTGCAATAACCTGCAAAAGATCAATTAGTAGTGATCTACTATCGCGGAAACGCTGCAATTACCATGTTTGCGCGGTTGTTTAGTAGGCTCTGTTGCTCTTCCTTCTAGGGCAGAGGCACAGAGTAGCTATGTGTCCTTATCTGCATCTAGTTTTCCTATTATCAGATCCTGCAAAAAAAAAAATTAGTCTTAGAGAATATCATATCGTTTTATCCGCGACAACGGGGCTAAAATTTTGATTGAGAAGGAAAAATGTATTGGAAATAAAGTCAAGAGTTAGAGTTGAAAAGTTCTTAGTCTCTTTTCAATGTAACCGCGTAGCAAGGCTAGATGGGTCGATCCATAGGGAAGGATGCGATGGAAGCTTTTTGGATCTATCAATTATCTTGTAAATAATAATTAGCTTATAAAATAAAGAATTATGATTGTAAGCAAATATTTTAAATAGAAAGAACAAGCATAGCCAACTAATTATCTGCCACAACCAAACATTAGTCTATCAAGAATAAATATCATGTTGAACCTATAAAGTTAACCCTAGATTGTTACTTCAAATCCAAGAAAGAAAAGTAAGAATGAGATTAAATCCTGTTTACAATACACTAGATAAAACTAAGTATTGGTTTATCAAAGTTTCAAAATATATTTTAAGAAAAGTAGTCTTAACTTAACGTTACACTATCACTGCATCTAAGTATAAATCAAGAATAATTAGTAAATAGTGTACCCTAAATCTACTTTAACTCAATTCATGGCTAATCTTTAAGAATTATTTACTTACCCTATGATTTTTTAACATGCATATAGTTCAATCAATTTATCTTCATAGATCTAGGTTTTAGTTAGTGGAGAGATTAGCAAACTACTAAGGAATTAGTTACACATAATTATAGTGAAATTTAACATGGTATTTAAAGATTGCACAAAAGAGATGAAACTGAAATAAAAGAGATATAAATTAAAATTTCAAAGAGATTGAAAAAGAATAATGACATTTTATTGAATCTGTCACCTAGTTAGTACAAAGCCTTCTCCTTTCTTTAACTCTTCTTCAAAGTAAAAAAATAGAAATATACATGTAAATTCGAAAAGAAAAGGATCTAAAGGAAACCCTAGACTTGAGCTTCTGAGATCTGCCCTTTCTCTGTTATTTTGCAGAGGTATTTATAGGAGAAAACCAGCGGGATAGGAAGCGTATAAAGATAGAGGAGCTGAATATTTCTGAATTTGAATTCTCCTCTTATCTCCAAACTTGATTTGTAGAAATTCAATTCTGATCTGCAGCTTATTATCGTATTGATTGCTGAATATGACTTATTCAGTGACAAAATTAGAAAGTGTGATCAACATAAGAGTTGTAACCCTTTAAGTCTGCGTTCTGGATCATCTTGAATCATTAAATTTGAGTTTCGATAGAGAAAGTTATGATTACAATACTAAAGAGTCTTCAGTCTGAATCCGAAGTAAATTCAAATTTTCTCTCCTTTATCTTCATCTTGTGGTGCAAGCAATCAGATTTAAATTGAAATCCACCTCTATTTTTAATTAGGATGAGGAGTCATCTTGTTCTATCCTTCTCCTCCTTTAGATAAATCCAAATTTAAGTAGGATAGAAAAGATGCTTCCTTTATCTTTCATAATTACTCTGTATTTTCATATTTCATGTGGGCTTTTGGCTTCTTTTGGGCTTTCTTGGATCTTTGGAGGATTTCACATTACTAAATATAAATGAATTAAATAGTAATATTTTATAAAAATTAAGTATGGAAATGTGAATGAAAATATGCATTTTTGATGACCAATCACATATAAACATTATTTTCATGAAAACTGGAAAGAACACATGTACTTGTTTTCTTATCCAAAATTTCACAAGAGAAATTATCAAAAATAATTTTGAAACCTCTATCACAAAGTTGGCTAATGCTTAAAAAATTATGCTTAAGACTTTCAACTAAAACAACGTTCTCAATTAAAGAAGATGAGTCAATTTTGATATTACCTATACTAATGTTTCTGCCCTTTGAATCATGCTCAAAGGTGACGGTGTCACCTTCATGATACCTTGATAGCGTTGCAAAGTTGTTGATATATCAAGTCATGTGCCTTGAGCAATTAAAATCAAGGTATCACCTCTCCCTACATCTTGGAGTCTTGGTGCGTACCTATATTAAGTAATAAATTTGTTGATTTAGATACCCAAACTTTTTTGGGTCCTAAAATGTTGTTTTTCGAACCCAAATATGATCAATTGAAACATTTATGCGGCCATAACAAAATTGGGCCAAGTGACCTTTTTGGCTACAATAGGTGCAAGTGTACGCCTTACCCTAAAGAAATACATGATGTGTATGTGCATGATGAGCATGTGAAATATGAGCATGTTTAGTGTGTGCGGTATGATATGAATGAGATTGTGTGTGAGCATGTGAAATATGAGGTTTCCTTTGAGTTTGCTTCTTTGAAAACATAGCCTCTAGTCTAGTCTTATCAAATTCATACTTTTCAAAACATTACTTAAGGTATTAATTTTGTTTTTCAAAGTGAAAATTTTCGTTTTCATCAATCATAAGAAATTTGGCCGTACAAGAAATTTCGTGAGCATCAAAATTTTTTTGAGTATTTTGAAGTGTGAAAGATAAAACTTCTTTTTTTTTAGATAGCACAATTATTTGATTTTCATTTTTCTTTTTTATTTTTAAAAATTTCTTTTTTTAGAAAATCATAATTATTAGATAACTCTTCAAAATCTTCACCCAGTTCATATATAGAAAGTTCACATTCATTAAGATGAGAATCAGATGGTATTTTGGGTGTGTTATCATTTGCTATGAAACACACATGAGCCGTATCAACTTCCTCTTCGGATTCGCTCTCCGAGTCCCATGTAGCTTTTAGGGTTTTCTTTTTTATATGGTTTATTGAAGGTTGTGACTTGGCTTTATTCTCCGGGCATTTGGCAATGACATGATCAGATTTCCTATAATTGTAGCAAATAATCTTCTTGTCCTTCTTGCCTTGCCATTTACTCTGATTGTAGAATTTGTCTTGTTATACATCCTCCTTACATTCTTAACAAGGAGGGAAAGATCTTCGTCATCTTCTTCTTCATCATCTTCATCGAAAATGGTAAGAGTGGACTTGAAGGCTAGCATCTTCTTTTATTGGAGCCTTCTCTTCTCTTACTTTCCTCAGCATCTTCTTTTATTTGAGCCTTCTCTTCTCTTACTTTCCTCTCCATCTCATTGGTCTTGAGATTGCTAATAAGACCTATGAGCTCCATCTCTTCTTTGTCGTTGAGCACTTTCAAAGTTGCAGCTTTCACTTCGCATGAAGGTGAAAGAGCTTGGATGACTTTGCTCACCTTTTGATCGTTGTCTATTGCATCACTTAAAGAAGAAAGACCATTGGTGATTTTAGTAAATTTAGTAGTCATATCATCAATTGATTCTTCTTCTTTCATAGCAAAATTTTCATATTGGGAACGCAAGAGATCAATTTTAGCTCTTTTGACTTGTGATGTCCCCTCGTGTGTGACAACTAGGTGTGACAAAATCTCATAGGCAAATTTGCAATGAATAACTTTAGCTATATCATCATCATTCAAGGCTTGAAATAATGCATAGTGGCTTTTGCATTAGCATCAAATTTCTTGGTGATAATTTTGGACCATGTATCCTCAACACCATCGGGTACACTAAAATATTTAGTCACCATCTTTGCAACCTGGCTTCCTAAGAATTGCAAGAAAATGATCATCTGGGAAAATTAAGGCTATCAAACTTTGGTGAAGTCTTGATTCCTTCAGCCATGTAAGCTAGTATAGTGAACAAAAAGTGATTAGCTAGTAGATCTCTCTAAGGTGATTAAACAAAAAACTAGAGTACAAGGTTCTGATACTAATTAAAAGTATACGTAGAGGGGGTTGAATAGGTGTAATGCTAATCTTAAGATCCAAATGCGGAAATGCAACAATTTATAATATGAATGATGCAAACAGTCAACTCAAATTAAGAAGTGAAGCCGGATTCCCTATGAAGGACTCTAGAACTTTTCCTCAATATTTCTCTAGACAATAAGTTGAGGTGCTCGATTGTCTTGTTGATGTAGAGTGAAAACCGACAAGAATGAATGATGCTAATAAGAGAAATAGAAACAAAGACACAAGCGCAAGCAAATATAGAGTAAGAGCAAGAGAGAAAATAATCGCAAACACAAGAGATTTGTTTCGAGGTTCGAGCACCAAGCTTTTCGTCCCCGCCTTCACCGCGTGAAGGATTTCACTATCCATTAAGGATAGTTTCACAAAGGAGCCTCCACAAAGGAACTACAAGGTCTACTCAAGACCACCGAAGTATACAACTCCAACTCTGAATTCTCTATAAAAGATGTAGCACAAAGGCAATAAGTTTATCAAGCTCTTGGTGACCAGAAAGATCACAAACAATCCCTTTACAACTTCCTAGAGTATTTGATATGAAATGAAGCTCAAGAAATTCGTAAAAGATAAAGTTAAAATTATTCAATCAAAGAACCGAAAAACTTGCAGAAAAATAATTTTGAAATGAGAGCACTTGAAGTAAGAAAACTTGAAAACTTTTCTCTTGAATAAACTTGATTTTTCAAATATTTTCTAAAACTGATTATCTTGTTATATATAATCCTCTACAAAAGAACCCTTAGGCAAATGATAAAACACAGTTAGACTAGCAAACATACCCGTTGTGAAAAAAGTCAAAGAAACAGATTTTCAAAAATTAGTTGTTCCTGTAGCAGTGCCAGAAGATCGGTCGACCGCTCTGTCGACCGGTAGTTCAATATTTTGAACTATCCGTTGGCGTCGGTCGACCGCCCGGTCGATCGGTCTCAACTAAGACAAGGCTAGTGCCAGTCGGTCGACCGTTAGATTTACCGGTCGACTGTTTGATCGCCCGACAAACATGCACAACGTGCACAGGCAGGGTCTAGCTGACCCCGTGGTCTGGTCGACCGACCAAGTCTGAAAAATAGTCCTTGGCTAAAAATGAATATAAACTTATTTTTAAAAAGTTTTATACGAATTATAAAAGCTATTTGGTAATTTTTTGGACACATATATTGCATAAATATTATAACATTCCTACATATATTCTGTAATGAATATTACAAATAACTTGTCTTAATGTCTTAATTCATGCAGGATATGATATGGAGAAGATAATCATGAAATTTATCCAATTAAATTCAAAAGTTCAAAGAAAAGGGATCGATTCAAATCCAAAGGTTATAGAAGCTATCTTATCTGAAAACTGAATATATCAGATAAGATAATATCATCTCATTTCAAAGAAAAAATGGATTATTTGAAGACCCTATCTGTTTCCTGAAGATAAGTGAATATCCTATCAATTCTAGAAGATAAACTGAAAATTAAAGAGGATAAATGGATTGAGAGAAGATCAACGGATGAGATGAAGCAATCTAGATTCGGATTCAAGCTAGATACTATTTAGTATTTTAATCATAACTTTCACTACCGAAGGTAAAATCAGATGATTCAAGATGCTACAGAAAGAAGACTTAAAGGGCTATAATTCTTCTGTTGATCACTCGTTCAAATTCTATTAGTTGGTAAGTGATATTCAGCAATTAACACGCTAACGGCCTGCAGATCAGAATTGAATTTCTGGTTAAATCAAATCAAGTTTGGAGATAAGGAAAGAATTCAAATTCAGAAATATCCAACTCTTTCTATCTTCATACGCGTTCTATCTCTCTGGTTTTCTCCTATAAATACCCTCATACCCCGAAGGCAGAAAACACACTATCTCAGAGAGAGCTTTAGTTTAGGTTTTTCTTTTCTTCTTCAATGTAATTTTTATTTTTTTATTTTATTTTTTTTAGGCTAGAGAGAGTTACATGATCAAAAGAAAGGAAGAGTTATTGTAGAGTGACACTATTGTAATATTTTCTTCAAGAAACTTATATTGAAGGTGACAATCAATGGAGGTTTCCCACTTTTCTTCGTTGTGCTCAATCTTGCCGAAGCCTTTCTTTCCTTTATTCTTTTCTACTACTTTGCTTTACTCGATGCTGTAAATTTCATTTATGGTTCAACAGTAGAGGTAAATATTCTTCTTTTATTTCTTTTTATTTTTGATTTTTGCATCAACACTTTTCTTTATCTCTTTTTGTTTCTTTTTCTTTTATAATTAAAATAAAACAACACCACCATCTCTTCTTCTACCATCTTCTTAACTTAACTTAACTTAACATTTTTATTTTCTTTTTATAAAATGAGAAGATAAGTATTGTAAATTAAAAGAAGAAACTTACATAACGCTTTCATCGTTGTCCCTCCCTGTGGATCACGACCCGTTAGCCCTATTCTACACGGTAGAATTGAGGACCTAGCACTATTCCTAAATTTCTTTTATTTTTGTGCAAGTTTGACTCGATCAAAATTTTAGCGCCGTTGCCAGGGAGGGACAGTAAGTTTTCTTTCTTCATGATTTACTTTAACAGTTTTACTCTTTTTCTTCTCTGTTTTGATGTACAAAGGCTAATTATAGAAAACTAGGAGCTGTAGTGGACATATTGCTACTCTGTACCTCTGCCCACGAAGGCAGAGCATCAGAGCACACAACTGTGGTGAACTACTAACTGTAATCTTTTGCAGGTTGCTTTACATAGATTAGCTCTCTGCAGTTTTTAGTTTATTCTGTTTAACTCACTCTGTACATATTTCTAATCAACAGTAACTTATTGCTTTGTAAATGCTAAAAAACATTTAGACTCTTCCATCTTAGGGCATTTGTCTATTTTGTTTCTTTACATTACTGTTGAAGAGTGCTGGAGCAAAGGTATGTGTGCATTGCATATAGTTTAGAAAACATATTTTGAGTGATTCATATTGCTTGAATGTTACCTTTTGCTTTATACTTGTACAACTGCACTAAAAAGACTAAGGGCATATCCTTAAACAAGATAAGGTGGGGAAGTCATTACCCTTCCTTAGCCCAAAAACCACCTCCTTACTCACTAACCCTTCTTAACTTAAAATTAAGTAGACGTTGGCCCTAGGGACATCTCGGACTCAAATAGGGATTGACCTAAGGGGGAAGTTGTTAGAAGTTGACTCTTACCAAATCGGTGTCTAAGGTTGGGGATTGAGGGGCGAAACCCCGAAAGCTGGTGGTTTGGCATAATTAGGCCTATTGCTTAGGCACGGATACCTCCCACCAATTTTGCCCTGGCCGATTAACTTATGGTCAGGTTTTGCAATATACCTCCTGTGGATAATCAACAGTTAGGAGTCGTCTAGGTCTAAGCTCTACCCTAACACAGGCTATATTTTTCTTTATTTTCTTGTTTGTTTATTTTTTTTTTCTTGTTCTTGTGAAAATGAATTATAATTACAATTATTCTGATTATAACTTAAATCCATATTTCAACCTAACCTCTTTCAATTCGGATATTACCAACCCGGCATTACATAACTCTAATCAACCAAGTATGCCAGATTGGTCTTATTTGAATCAATATATGCTCCAATCCCAGTACTATGAACAAGAATGGGACAATCATCACCACTCTTCACCGAGTCAGTAGGGATACAACTCCTCTGAGTCTTACTATCAACAACCTTACCAACAAACAGCTTCCTATAATCCATACCAAGACCAACCTATAGAAGAGAAGTCTTCTTTAGAAAAGACATTTGAAGCCTCCCTTAAATCCACACGACAAGCACAAATCATAGCGGACTCAATTCTCCCAAACAATTCCCAAATCCAAGATCCTTACTCTAATTTTCAAGTCCAACCATAACAAGAAGAACCTCTTGACTTAGAAAAGAATATGAAATTCATGATTCAGTTCCAAAATGATTGTATTCAATCCCAAATAGATCGTCTCCAATCTCTCAATAGGTTAGAAGCAAAAGTGAGTCATTTGGTCAAAACAATTAATGATAGGAATGAGGAAACTCTACCTAACACATTTTCGACCACTCCAGATTCTCCTAGCCATATTAACGAAGAATCATGGTATCTTGGAGATTTTACCCAATATTTGATTTCACCACATAATTTTGAACTTGATCAATATCAACCCATTGACAAATTGGCAAGTTTTCATTTCAATGAGATTGAACTTGAAGATGAATGTGACACCGATTTTCAATATTGTGATTTAATTTCACTTTTTGAATCTATACTGACTCCGGTATCCTTACCCGATTCGGACCTAATTCCAAAGCCAACACTGATTCCTATCCCTATAGAGCTTGAACATGAACCACTTATTTTGGATTGTCACATTCCATTATTGGAAAATGAATATAAACTTCAATTCTATGATTTGGACTATACTCATAACCAACTCCTACTCTCGAACCTAAACTTGATTTGAGTTTTTTTCCCAAGTCAGTATCGGTTTCTATTCCCTTCATTGTTGAGCCCAAATCATCCATTCCACAAAATCATATTCCATTTTTGGACCAAGGTTTAGATCAATATGACTCTGTGATGATATCCCAAGACTGGTCATATAACCGGGAAAAATTTCATGCTAGGATCTTGCATGATCCAATTCATATCGGGGATTATAAAAATATTAATAAGAAAGAGGTGATGAAAGGTGGGTTTCATGAAAATTCACAATATCTAAATTGGACAGAAACGCTTGGTCCAATAAGACCACCATCGGAACTACCACCTTGAGGTGAAAATTTTCCTTCCCTTTCTCCTTTTTCATGTATTATCGCATTTCATTCATACATTGAGGACAATGTATGAGTTAGTGTGGGGGAGGGTTTACTAACATCTAACTTTACTAATTTAAAAAAAAACTTTCTTTAAAACTTTTTGGAAAGGAAAATAATACTTTGACTTATTTTTGTAAAAAATTAAGTTAATTTTAAGGAATAAGAGGATCATAATTAGGATTTCTTATACTTGATCAAAATAAAATTATTTGTTGATTTTGAGGCTAGGAAGAAAATTGGAAAAGTAATTTAGTCTTAACTTTTACCTTAATAAAATATGCATACTTTATACACTTACATACTTAGGGTTCAAAAACAAAGATTCTTATATCTTATAAAAAAAGAGTAGACAAAAAAAGGAATAAAAATATATATATTGTATATAATAAGATCCTATGATTACGATGGATTTTTGTGCCTCATAAAGAATGATTATTCACGCCTAAAAGTGGTTCATATCATCAAATAAATCCTTAGTTTTGTGGTCTTATTTGCTCGAGTCCTAAGTCCTTGGGGTGTTTTCTCACCCAGTACCCTAAAACCGTCTGGTTTGGGAGACACCATCTAAGGCTCGTTACATGGGCGAATTAGAAAGCCTAATAGAGCTAAGGAATATTACCGCCATAAATATTAAAAAATAATAAATAGATCTATATAATAATAAGGTATAAGAGTTAGAGTTGATGAATCCTGAGCCAAATTTTCTCGGTCACAAAATGTATATGACTTAGGGTAAAATAATAGACTAGATGAGAAATACAGTTTTAATTCTTACCTTGATTGAAAATAAGTTTTTGAATAAAGACTAAGTTTAGGAATGACTAAGTTTTGATAATCCTATGACTTATAAATTACTTGAAATTTTACATTAATACTTCAAATATTTTTTCCTTTCAAAATGCGTTTTTAAAAATACTAACAATTCATTTCTTTTTCTTCATGAATTTTGTGGGTGCAATCCACTGAAAACCCTCACGAGACAAAACTCATCCTCTAGGGGTAACCTAGATGTTTAACGGCTTGTTGCACGTGCTAAGTGTAACCGTGATTCCTACGAAAATGAGTTAGTTTAGTTTTTCTTCTCTCTTTGTTTTGCTCGAGGACGAGCAAAAGATAAGTGTGGGGGTGTGTTTGGACACATATATTGCATAAATATTATAACATTCCTACATATATTCTGTAATGAATATTACAAATAACTTGTCTTAATGTCTTAATTCATGATGGGTATGATATGGAGAAGATAATCATGAAATTTATCCAATTAAATTCAAAAGTTCAAAAGAAAAGGGATCGATTTAAATCCAAAGGTTATAGAAGCTATATTATTTGAAAACTGAATATATCAGATAAGATAATATCATCTCATTTCAAAGAAAAAATGGATTATTTGAAGACCCTATCTGTTTCGCTGAAGATAAGTGAATATCTTATTAATTCTAAAAGATAAACTGAAAATCAAAGAGGATAAATGGATTGAGAGAAGATCAACGGATGAGATGAAGAAATTTAGATTCAGATTTAGGCTAGAGACTATTTAGTATTTTAATCATAACTTTCACTACCGAAGGTAAACTCTGATGATTCAAGATGTTACAGAAAGAAGACTTAAAGGGCTACAATTCTTCTGTTGATCACTCGTTCAAATTCTATTAGTTGATAAGTGATATTCAGCAATTAACACGCCAACAGCCTGCAAATCAGAATTGAATTTCTAGATAAATCAAATCAAGTTTGGAGATAAGAGAAGAATTCAAATTCAAAAATATTCAACTTTTCCTATCTTCATACGCGTTCTATCCCTCTGATTTTCTCCTATAAATACCCTCATACCCTGAAGGCAGAAAACACACTATCTCAGAGAGAGCTTTAGTTTAGGTTTTTCTTTTCTTCTTCAATGTAATTTTTATTTTTTTATTTTATATTTTTAGGCTAGAGAGAGTTACATGATCAAAAGAGAGGAAGAGTTATTGTAGAGTGACACTTGTTGGCCCAAAGGCGTATCACCCTAGTTTTGATGATGATCAACTCATGTAGTTATGTTTACTAATGATCTTATGTTTAATTAGTGACAGATTCATTACCAAGATCTTAGTAGGTGCATAGCTCAACAAAGGATTTAAAGTCAAGTTTTGGAGCTAGCACCCGTTGATTCACGAGCCTATGCATCAAGACCACATCAAGAGTTGAGCTCGTTGGATCGTGTGTGGACCAAGTCAAAAAGATGAGAAGACTTCAATGGAAGACTTCAAGATCAAGACTTGTGTTTAGATTTGTTTTTATAAGATTTTGTTTTAGTTAAAATGTAAAGGATACAATAGTTGGTGGATTGCTCAAGTTCATATCACACACACACTCTTGATTTATATGTGTTTTCATAAAAGATTTTTAGTTCTAGAAAAATACCGTTTTGATTTTTGGTGTTTCAAATATACATGTGTTTTTAACCAAAACCATTTTAGAACTCTCGGGTTTTCTCGGTCGACCGGGCGGCCGACCGTTCTTCTGATCTGCTCAACACTCTTTTAGTTTTCTAGTCATAACTTTTGATTCTTATATTCAATTAACATGATTTAAATTGCATTTTAAAGATGACTTTCAGAGCTACATTTAATATTCAATAATCATTTTCTGATTTAAATGTTAAAAATGTTAAATATTGGGTTGAAGTCTGTTCTTATTCTAAAAACAGTTTACAGTTTCTGATTTGATACCTTTTAGTATTTTATTGATAACTTTCAATTCTGAATTGATATTGATTTGATTTAAAGTGATTTAGAAAGAATACTTCAATATCTACAACTTCATCCTATATACTTATTCCCAAATTTGAACGTTTTAGATCTCAAAACTGTGCTCCAAGTTAACCCATTGCACAGAGGTCGGTCGACCGGGACGGTCGACCGGACCGTGCACAGAACCGTGCACGTCTGGCAGTTCTGTGGGCGGTCGACCGGGCCGGTCGACCGGAACTGAGAGCAGTGCCCTCTGTTCTTCTGGGTCGACCAGGCCGGTCGACCGGAGGCTCCAACGGTCAGATTTTTGACCGTTGGCGGTTGACCGGCAGCTCTGACAGACCCCAACGGCTATATTTTTCTGGCCTATAAATTTGGGGGTGTGTGGACTGTTTTGACACAAGATTTTTGGAGATTTCTAAGCCAGTTTTTCCCACTCTTTCCAGAGTTTTCTCCACAAAATAGAGAGATAATTCTTCCAATCAAAAGGGAAGTTTTATCAAGAGTGTTTAAAAGAAAGTCTTTGAGTTTTCCTCCACCATCTCTTTCCTTGTTTTCTCACACCAACACTTGAGCATCCATTGAGCTATTTATTCTTATAGGAGTGTTGTAGTGAGAGTTTGTAATTGGTGATCAAAGTGTTTAGATCACCAAAGATCTTTTCTTTGTTCTTTGAGGAGACGGGCAAGTGTGCTCGCCATTGTTTAGGGTCCAAGTGTGGACTCGGGTGTTTTGAGTTCGGGTGCGAGCTCATTGTTTGAGGTGCGGCCTCGGCGAGCCGGTGGGCTTGCGGTGTGTACGGGACTAGAGAGTTCGAGGGCTTGTAGGTGTTGCGGCACCGAGGAGAGATCCATTGGGATCTTGCATAGTGGAAATCCTTCGTGTGTCGAAGGCGGGGATGTAGAGCAAGTGTGCTCGAACCTCGAAACAAACCCTTTGTGTTTGCGATTGCTCTCTCTCTCTCTCTCTTTGTCTCTTATTTATATCTTGCATACTTTTATTGTCAATCTTTATATGCATGATATATTCCTTGTGCTCATATTGATATACTTGCTTGGGATTGTTGCTAACACTTGTATTCAACCAAGAGAGCCAACGCGGCACCTCAACCCATTCAAGGGGAATCTAGAGGAGTTTGTCCAGAGCCCTTCACGGGGAATTCGGCAACACTCTTGCGTTATACATAGTGTTTAGTGTAAAAGTTTTAATTAGGTCATAATTGTTGTTAGCTTCCGCATTATTTGCATCATTTACCATTAAGTGACCTTTAGATTAGCCTTCACCTATTCACCCCCCCTCTAGGTGAACCTACAATTGGTATCAGAGCTTGGTACTCTGATTTTGGTCTAACAACCTAGAGTAAAAGATCCTCATTTTTAGGCTAATCACAAGATTTGTACACACACCATGGAGTTCATGTCACCACCCACCTTTGACATTCTTAACATCCACATTTGGAAGGTTAAGATGTCATTGTACCTCAAGGCCTTAGGGATTCATGTATATCTTGCCACTACTAATAATGCATATTCTTTGGATGGTAAGAATTTTGAGGCTAATGCAAAAGCCCTTCATGCTATCAAGTCAACCCTAAATGACGATTATTTATATAGGGTTTCTAATGTTGAATCGGCTTTTGTAACTTGGAACATCATCACCTCTCTTGGCGAAAAAGATCAATACTATGCGGGGAGTGATTCGGACGTTGGAAGCAACACCTCCAACGTGTGCTATATGGTCCAAGGGGATAACCCCCTTGAGGTAACTTCCGAATCCGAGGATAAGGATAACAACATGTCATATGAAGAGCTCTCTACATTTTGTCAATTATTGCTTAATAAATATGACTTGATTAAAAAGGATAATAAGAATTTGAAGAAGAAATTTGATTGCATGCTTAAAGAAAAAGATTCATTAGAAAATAAGGTTGCATGCATTGAAAAAGAGAATGATGTTTTGAAAAATGAAAATATTTCCTTAATGTCTAAATTGAATGCTTTATGTGAAGGAATATGGTTTTGAAAAATGAAATTGATTTGGTGGAAAAACAAAAAGAGATTGTTTTGCAAGAAAACAAGTCTTTAAAAAGAAAAAATTGTGAAAAAGAAAAAGATTTTATTTCGAAAAAGGAAAAGAAAAATGACTCTATATCTCACATGTCTTTACATGCCACCATTGATGATAGTGAGATTAAGAATTTGAAAAATAAAATAGATGGTTTGAGCTCTACTTTGAGCTCTTGTGCATTTAATCATAAGAAATTGGAGTCCTTGTTTTCAAAGAAACAAACTCCACACATTCATGCACATCATCCTCATCATGCATATGCTTATGTAGCACGTCACGATCATACACATTCACATAAGCATACTAGTGTACATATGTACACATTGTGGCCGCAAAGGCCATTTAGCAAAATTTTGTTATGATAGGTTATATCACTTTAATTTTGCTAAGAATAAAAATGTCAAGGAACCCAAACATTTTGCAAATTATAATATTCCTTATAAGTCTAACCTCAAAGGACCCAAGCAAAAATGGGTACCAAAAACCCAACCCCATGTTTTTGATGTAGGTGAGGGATCTCTCAAGACGTGAGAGATTTGGTGCCTTGGTAGTGGATGCAATGGACTTGATGGACATACATTTTGATGCATCGCTATCAAGGAGTTTTGGTGGAAAGGCCACCATGATTGGAGCTTTGGAGTTGGTAACAAACTCTAAACTCCCTTTTATTCATGTTCATGCTTGTTCATTCATATTATTTTGAGCATGTTCATGTTTTATGATTTATTGTGCTTCATGTGGTATGAACTAGTTTAAATGTAGATTTTATCAAAACTTGAATGTATATATGTACAAATAGTGAATTACAATTGATTCATATATGATTGAACTTCATGCTCATTTGTATCCACTATATGCATATGTATAGACTAGTTTTGATGATTCTTTCATTTATACATGTTTTACCAATTTTCATATTTTTACTTCATGTATATGTATCTTTTATTCAAATCTAATAAATATACATGTATATCCATTTTGAGTCTCTTGCCTTCATGCAAACATCATTAATAGACTCTTTTAGGTTTGGGATATGTATGTGTATTGTTAGGATTGGATTAATCATACATATACCATGAAGATTAGTGTTTTTGATGAAAAATGATTTTTCATGTTAAAATGTGAATTATGATCTTTTTGAGCCTCATTGACTATTTTCATAAAAATGCTATTTACATGATCATTTAACACTCACACTTTTATTAAAAATATTTTGAGCCTTATAGACCATGAGTGCTTAAATTTTTGTGTATCTAGTTATGTTTATGAAAAACATAAGATTTGATATATTTGAAGGATCTTTAACTAGTTTTTCAAAAACAATTTATACTAGTTATTTATTCTTCAAATAGTTTTTGAGATTGACACATGATCCTATTTTTCTCAAGATTTGATGCTTCATGTATTGAATATTAGTTTAAATGTTAGTTTTATCAACACTAGAATTTATACTTGAACATTTCGTAGGTCACAAATAAATCTATATATGATTGGGTTGATTGCTTATTTGTGCCTATTAGATGTGCTAGCATAGTCTAGTTTTGATGATACATACATTTTTAAACTTGTATTCCCACTTTTTGGATTTGATTTATGATCATGTGTTTTCATTTCATGTATATGTGTATTTTGCCAAACTTTAAGATATACATGTATACCTCTTGAGTCATTTGCCTTTAATGCAAATCTATTTATATGGACTCAATTGTGTTTAAGGGATATGTATGTATACTTCTTGTGTTGTCAAAACGTACATATACCTTGATATATTATTTTTTTTAAAAAAAATGAATGAAAAATTTGTGATGATTTTCATATTTTAAAATTTATGATTTAAAGGAATATTGAGCTTTATTGACATTTTCATGATACCATGTTCCACATAACACTAGTGCACTCACCTCTTTTGAAAATTTTATGGACTTTATGAATATTAGAGTGTTTTAGTGCCATGTGATTTACTTGTGTTTCATGAGAAATATTTTTACCTTATTCCTTACTTGAAGGATTCTTAACTAGTTTATCAAAAATTATTTTAACTAGTTACTTGTTCTTCATTTGGTAGTGATTTTCAATGCTAAAATATTTTCAAATCTATTTTTGAAAACCCCTACCATCCATGGGAGGATGGATGGGCGATTATGCTTTGTATGCCTCATTGAAAATTTTTACCTTGTGCATATGAAGGGCGGTAGGTTATGAGTTATACACTTGATCTTATTGTTATGTCAATTGGTATCATTGAATCGTTTCAATTGGTATCAATATGAACTTATTTTGTATATACTCATATTGTGTTTCTTATATATGTATGTATCAATTTCACTTGGTATACTCATTTCATACATATATATATATATATATATATATTATATATATATATATATATATATATATATATATATATATATATATATATATATATGATTTTCATGTGCTTAACTTTCAATTGGTTCACATTTTTGTTAAAGCACAAAGTTTATGATGAAAAATAAATATTTTTTTATGTTTTACTATTGGTATCAATATGCTTCAACTTCATATTTGTTAAATGTCAATTGGTATCAATAGTTTTACAAAAATGATTATTTTCAATTTGGTATCTTAAAATTTGTTTGTTTTACAAAAGCTCTGATACCTTTAAAAATTTTGTTTAAAAAGGAAAAATTAATAAATTAAAAAAAAATATTTTATTGATATTTTTGATTTGACCCCTTATTGATCTCTTTGTCTATGACAAAAAGGGGGAGAAAAATTTGTTTGATTTTGTTTTACCTTAAACCCTTTGTTGATGATTGACAAAAAGGGGAGAGGTATTTGCTATATATGCATGTTTTTATTAAAAGATTTTATGTTTAATGCATATATGTTTTGTTTTGCAAATAGGAGAAAAAGATTTGCATGTTTTATCTCCATACTTGCATACATACTCATGTACCTCATTGCCATATCTATTATTTCTTGTGATGCATGAGTTAAGGGGGAGCTTCTTTGAAGCTTTACTTTAATCCATGCATATATAACTCCATGAGTTTTGTCATCATCAAAAAGGGGGAGATTGTTGGCCCAAAGGCCTATCACCCTAGTTTTGATGATGATCAACTCATGTAGTTATGTTTACTAATGATCTTGTGTTTAATTAGTGACAGATTCATTACCAAGATCTTAGTAGGTGCATAACTCAACAAAGGATTTAAAGTCAAGTTTTGGAGCTAGCACCCGTTGATTCACGAGCCTATGCATCAAGACCACATCAAGAGTTGAGCTCGTTGGATCGTGTGTGGACCAAGTCAAGAAGATGAGAAGACTTCAAGGGAAGACTTCAATATCAAGACTTGTGTCTAGATTTGTTTTTATAAGATTTTGTTTTAGTTAAAATGTAAAAGATAGAATAGTTGGTGGATTGCTCAAGTTCATATCACACACACACTCTTGATTTATATGTGTTTTCATAAAAGATTTTTAGTTCTAGAAAAATACCGTTTTGGTTTTTGGTGTTTCAAATATACATGTGTGTAGGCTGTCTAAAAGTCACTAAAAGACAAGCCAATAAAAGCAGTCTCTCAAGTTCTAGACGCGAGGTATCGACACCCGCGTCTCAGCATCAAGGCGCGTTGGCCCGACACCCGCGTCTCAGCATCAAGGCGCGTTGGCTCGACACCCGCGTCTCAGCATCAAGGCGCGTTGGCTCGACACCCGCGTCTCAGCATCAAGGCGCGTGGGCTCGACACCCGCGTCTCAGCAACAAGGCGCGTGGGTCTAAACCCGCGCCTCAGTTGTAACCACCCGGATTACGGGGCCAGTCACCGCACAAGTAGCGGGAAGTGGCCCCTCATTGTGGAGCGTTTTCAGGGGGCACGTTCACCCCTGGGACCTCTATAAATAGCCTTGTTTGCATCAACAAACGGACAAGAGGGGAAAGAGAGGCAGAAGTAGAGTAAAAAGAAGCAGAGTAAAAAAAGGATCGGGCATCGACGATCGACAGGGCGGCTATCATCACAGGCATCAAAGAGGAGACCATCAACAAAGAGAGAGAGAAGACTCTTCAGCAAGCTTGCTGCGTACCAGCTGCTCTTCGCCTACCTTCTCTTTGAGAGTTTTGGTAGACGGAGCTGTGTTACTCCTTCTACCTGCCGAAGAGAAGATCCCCGAAGGTCCAGACGGTCATCCGGTCAACGGAGAACAAGATTCACTCTCCACCGCCACACGAAGAACCCAGCATTAAACAAAGGGGGGATTCAAGACTCAACATCCTCCCTCCCTTGTAACTGGAAGGAAAAGTCTGGTTGTAATAGTTTCATTTGATTCAAGGAAATCTTTACACCCAACATTCCCTTTTCTTTTTTCCGGCGCGTACAAGAGATGGCGACTCCGCTGGGGAATACATTCGTCACCGATGAGCAAATCGTGGCGCAGGATGACGTCCTCCGTAATGGGAAGATGGTCGAATCGCTCGTTGTCGAGTTCGACCAGGCGAAGTACGAAGAGTTTCTCTCCTCCGGCTCCAAGAGCCCAAAGACCCGCGTCTGCCGCCGGGTCTCGACGGGTAATGGCCTCGAGGCCCGATCTGTGGCTTTCTCGAGCTCCCCTGCTGCCGACTGTGCCAACCAAGGTACACGCGCCAACGCCTCTCAGAAGGCCCGTGTGGTCTCAGGCACATCTGCCTTTACAACCAACCGCGTTGCACAGAACACCCGCGTTAGCGTCTCTCAGGAGACCCGCGTGGTTAAAGTCCCTGATGTTCAACATCAGGATGTTGTTGGTCTCTCTCCACCTCTTCGACGCAATCGAAACGCTGAGCATCGATAGAGGAGACATGCGCGTCACCTACAAGTTGGAACCGTTGGTTGTCCAACTGAGGCTGAACGCGACGTACAATCTCGCGCCTTGGCCGCGCCACGTCCAGTACGTGAAATCCGCATTTGGCGTCCCAAACGCGAGATTCCTTCAGTTAGGTCCTCTGAGGACCAACTCATCAAACGCCAAGGTGAGACCTCTGCGCCTCGTCAAGCGCAAGAGGCACGAGCCCATAGGCGTGGGGCCCAGCAGCCCATCCTCTCTCAAGTGTCTCTGCCCCGACACACCAGACAGCAACGCGACAGGCGCGTCTTGTCTCAACAGAGACGCCAGACACGCGCTGAACAGCTGCGGCGCAAGAACCGCGTCCCTGATGCCTGCGTCCAGGCTGTACAGCACATGGATGCCTCCCGTCTTCAACGTTGCGAGGCTAATCCTTTCAATCCCCCTCCCATGGATTTGAGGGATTATTTGACGAAGAAAAGAAGTGCCAATCAGGCCACTTCGTCGTGTTGCTGCCAACGGCTCATCCATATGCTCTCTGAGTGCCGTTGCGGATCAGGCGTATACCAGCAGTCTTTAGTCAGACAGCTAACCCTGATTCCCCCGTCAGCTAAAAGAAGACGCTCCCACCGAAGGAGAACCTTCTCTAACGTTGAGTACCCGGAACTCACTGCGAATATGACAAGCAGGAGCAAGGGAAAACAACTTGCAGTCAGCTTAGATGAGTCCGAGTCTGACTCTGAACCGGAAGGGGTATATCGACACACTCGCACCCGGACGGGGGCCATTCCCCCAATTGACTATAATGCCTTAGCCCACGGCGTTGAAGTGAACGATTCTCACTCCGCCGTAGCGGAATCTAGGGCTTCGAACACTTCCGTCGAGAAGGAGACCTCCGCTTACATGACAGGCACTCCTGAGGAGACAGCTAAGCGTTTAGAATAGATCCAGAAGGCACAAATGAATATGATTCTTTCTCAACAGGAATCTATCAACTCCCTCAAGCAGGCGATTGCACAGCTGCTCGAAGACAGGAGGAGGTCTCCTCCTAAAAAGTCAAAGGGCAAAGGGAGAAAGGGAGGAAGCTCATCTTCTGAACCTTCTGA
Organism: Agave tequilana; assembly: GCA_038442645.1. Taxonomy (NCBI): domain Eukaryota; kingdom Viridiplantae; phylum Streptophyta; class Magnoliopsida; order Asparagales; family Asparagaceae; genus Agave; species Agave tequilana. Next base: position 37,530 of record JAVJIF010020567.1, read on the forward strand.
GGAGACGCGGCGATCTACTTCCGGTTCGTCCAAACCCGCGTCGCAAGTAAAGGGCGACCAAGACCAGGGAAAGGCTCTTGCTAAAAGAATGAGTCAACTGGAGCGACGCCTCGAGGCCCTTGCCAATCGCAAAGACCTCCAAGAAGTAGGAGTGGTCCGGCCCTATCCGGCTGAGTGGGACTTAGTTCCATACCCTCCTAAGTTCAAGACTCCAACCCTCCAAGCATTCGACGGGAAGGGGTCACCCAACCAGCATATCTACTACTTCAAATCCCAAACCGGGAACGTAGTAGACAACGATGCCATCCTGGCACGTCTGTTCATCGGCACCCTGAAAGGGTTGGCCTTTGAATGGTTTATGAAGCTCCCAGAAGGTTCTATCAAGAACTGGGGTGATCTGGAGAAGCTGTTCTTAACACGCTTCTTCGAAGATGACTCCGAAGTCACGATGCCCACCCTTTTGGCCACCAAACAGCGGAAAGGGGAGTCCGTCAAATCTTTCGTGGAAAGATTTCGGAACATGGCACTCCGGTGTCCAAGCGGTATGACCCAGGCCACCCTGGTGGAAACATGCCGCCACAATCTCCAAACCTCACTCCTTACTCAAATAGGAGTTGCTGAAAGCCGCACCTGGAAACAATTAGTCCAACAAGGTGAACAGGCTGAGGAGATTGTCGCCCGCGTTAGAGCGGAGAAAGGTAAGCCTAGGCCGGAAAGGTCGACAAGGCGTGCGCCAGACACATCCCTCCAAACAAAGCGGAAGGATAATTTGGCAACGGAGACCAAATCTCCCGCCAAACCTCAATCAGGCAGGGCGAGTGGCTCTTCAAGTCAGCCTCGCGCCAACAAGCAATATTCCTTCAAGGAGGAACATGTCGATTCACTCTTTAAACTACTCAACAAGAGCAACCGACTGAAGCTCCCTGAAGCTAGGCGCCCCGAGGAAGTCGGCATAACCGACAATCCCAACTACTGTCTGTACCACAGAATGTTGGGACACCCTACCAAAAGCTGCTACGTCTTCAAGGACGTCCTTCAAGCTCTGATTGACACGGAGGTGTTAAAGCTCCGACCAGAGCAGAAGAAGGTGACGGCTAATGTGACGTCAGCTCTCCAGTTCGGAAGACAACCCCCAACGCCTGCGGGGGTGGTCCCTATTCCAAGAGGAGAACTGAGAATAGTCAACACAGACCCTCACCAGCAGCAAGAGAAAGGCTTGGTACCTGTCCCTACACCTCAAGGGAAAATTATGTGGGTCCACCCTGACCTTGTCAATGAACAGCAATGGACCACTGTGACCAACAGGAAATCCAAAGGCAAGGCAAAGGCTTCATCCTGCAATGTGGTGGGTGCCTCCTCTCGAGAAGCCCAGACTGATGTTCCCTCGTTAACCGACTCCGAGGAAGAAACAATAGTCATGGCCGCAGAGCCCAACCAACTGGTGGCGGAAACCCGCTCAGGACAGCCCTACTTGAAGCGGTATGGCGAAACAGCGGCAACCCCTCCACAACCAGCGGCAGAGCCAACCAAGCCCTCCACAAAATAACCTGTGGAGAAGCAGAAGGAGACTCGATTTTCTCGAGCCCTTCAAAAGGGCATCGCGGAAGGATCTACAGCACCTTACCGCTTTGATGTCCTGGCTCAGTTGGCCAACATTCCGGCACGCATTACCTTGTATGAACTTCTTAGACTATCAAAGTCGACCAGGGAAGCTCTGCAAGAAGCTCTGGCAAATGCTGAGGTCTTTATGACCCAGGTGCCGAAGGAGGAAGATGTAGAGGATTGCCTCCACACCTCCCAGAATGCCCCCTGCATCACCTTCACGGCAGATGATATGCAGGTTAAAGGGAAGCATGATCGACCCCTGTACTTCACAGGGTATATTGGATCGTCTGAGGTGAACCGCATCCAGGTAGATCCAGGGTCCGCGTTGAGCATCATGCCTCGCCGGGTCATGCAACATCTCAGCATTCCTACCCATCGTTTGAGCCCTACCCAGACGACTATCTATGGGTTCCATGCCAACCAGACCCGTCCGATGGGGAAAATCAAGCTCAGATGTCAGATTGGAAGCCTCAAGTCGGAAGTGACATGCTACATCATCGACGCCGACACTTCCTACAATCTATTGTTGGGACGACCGTGGATTCACCGCAACTCCATCGTTCCCTCCACTCTCCACCAAGTCATGAAGTACATTGACGGGAGTGGAAAGGTGCAGACGTTGATCGCCGAAAGGTATCCGTTCAAAGGGGTCGAGAATTATTTCACCGACTCTTTGCTGTACCAAGATCCGGCGGAGACGGATGAAGTCCCGCAACCAGAGGAGCCAGACTCTGGTAATGAGGCTGACACTGAGCCTGAAAAAGAAGAGTGCCTGTGGGAGTTAGAACCACCTGTAACGGGCACTAATAACCCCGATGTCGATAATACCACCGATGATGTAGGCGGTTGGTATATTAATGAAGATTTAGATTTTGCGTATTTTTCTGTGTGTGCTTCTGATTCAATACCGTCAGATACTAGCACTGATATAGATGACGATCTCTGGTCGGCAATGGGTGCCTTGACATCATTGCATGTACCAGTGAAATCGTCCTTCGAGACATACCAAGACAATGGTAATGCGTAAGAATCTATATTCATGGTTCCAGCAAGACGGAAAGGCCAAAAACCAATTCTTTTTGGGCGAATCTCGTCTGAACCAACGCCCCGCGACGAATCGGAAGGCGAGGAAGAATCACCTCAGTTTACGAACCAAAAGCACTCAAAATGATGAGATGCATGGGGTACGACCTGACCAACAAACCCGGATTGAACTTCGGCAAAGGAAGGAGGACGTTGCTTCAATCCTTTGTGCCGAAAGGGAAGGCCCCGATTATTATCATCGGACGCGCCGAGGGTTAGGCTACGTATCAACTCCGGTCCCATCAGCCTCTGATTCTCAAGAATCGTCAAGCAACGATTACTCTTCAGACACATCATCTTGGGAGTCAGATGTCAGTGTCGGTAACATCTTAAAGGAACTTTCAGTGAACATGGTTTCGACAAGCCACCTGGAAGATGGAAATGAAGAAATGATCCAATCTGATACAGACCCTTGGATCAAACAGTTAAATGCTCTTTGGGATACCCGCTTTGAACAGCGCGAGCCACCCACAGAAGACAAGGTTGTTCAGATCAACCTAGGAGATGAAGCTAACCCTAAGCCCATCTTCATAAGTGACGGCCTGTCACCTTCGGAGAAGAAGGATCTAATATCTCTTGTACAAGAGTATATAGACGTCTTCGCCTGGAATTATGAGGACATGTCAGGACTTGATCCTCAAGTGACCATGCACCGCCTCAACATCAATCCGGACGTAAAGCCTGTCAAACAACAGCAACGACGGTTTCGCCCAGAAATAATGGAGGCAATTCAATCAGAAGTCAGAAAACTTATTGATTCTGGCTTCGTCAGGGAAGAACAACATCCCGACTGGGTAGCCAACATCGTCCCCGTCTCCAAGAAGAACGGGAAGATCCGGATTTGCATCGACTTCCGCGACCTAAACGAGGCCTGCCCCAAGGACGAATTCCCATTGCCGATCACAGATGTCATGATTGACGATACTTGTGGATTCGAACGAATGTCCTTCATGGACGGATTCTCAGGATACAATCAAATCAAAATGTATCCTGATGACGAAAAGCATACCTCCTTCAGAACACCTCTAGGGGTATATTGCTACACCGTCATGCCCTTCAGACTAAAAAAATGCAGGGGCAACATACCAAAGGGCCATGAACGCTATTTTCCATCAGCAGATACGCAAAACGGTGGAATGTTATGTTGATGACATCGCGGTAAAAAGTCGCACTAAAGGCGATCACATAGCGGACCTGAAGGTGGTCTTTAACATCATGCGGGCTCATCAATTGAAGATGAATCCCACAAAGTCCTTCCTGGGGGTGGCCAGTGGTAAATTCTTAGGATTTGTTGTAACATCCACCGGAATTCACTTGGACCCTGAAAAGGTTCGCGCTATCCAGGAGATGCAACCCCCGAGAAATCTCAAAGAACTCAGAGGATTGCAGGAACGATTAGCGTACATCCGCAGGTTTATCTCGAACCTCTCCGAAAGATGCCAACCCTTTGCTAAGCTAATGAAGAAGGGTGTCTCATTCATTTGGGATGACGCTTGCCAACAAGCGTTCGAGGAAATCAAGCAATACCTCACCCAACCACCAGTCCTTGCAGCTCCAGTATCCAGAAAGCCGTTTCTGGTATACATCCGAGCGATGGATCATTCTTTGGGAGCTCAGACTTGCGTGACCCGGGGAACAGGCCGAGGACCGTCCTATCATGACAATCATGACGGTATACTTTATGGGAGCCCAGATCACCGAGAGTAATCTCAGGAATATACCGGGAAACGTCCGACTTCATCTTCCGAGGGACGGACATGTGTTGGAGATAAGACAGCGGGAACATCCTCTCCATGGCTGGAAGAAAGTATCTCCTATCCCCTATCTGATGGAGCCACTTGTAATTCCCGTCATACATACGATAGCCGCCATCGCCAACATGGTCTCCAAAGAAGAAGGCAGGCTTCTCCAGCTTGATGTGAGCATCCGTTGTGAATGCTGCATCAGTCATGAGCACCCGAAAGGTTCTCCCGTCAACATTAGAGATCCTTTCCTTGCGCTCCTGCGACTTGTCAGTAGTCGCAGGTACAGTCCTTTGCAGCACAAAGGTCAGATTGCGGTCGGCACCACCTACGCGCTCGAAGTGGCTATTCTTGGCAAGTGGCGCAGTAGGGTGTAGCACTGCAAAAGAAAAAGACACTTGATTAGACATCTTGTCAGAAAAGAAAAAGGTGTTAAGTGTCTATAATTCAGACGCAGAAAAGACACTAGACGCAGAAATTGTCAAAATCTGCGTCCAGACCTGCAAATCCGCGTCAAGGTGAAAGAAACGCAAGGATCAAATCCGCGTTCTGCAAACCAAGACTTATAAAAAAATTTTCTAAGTGCTTGGACTCAGGTGCCAGATTCACCAAAATCGGCGGCTGATGGCACAGAACGCAAGGATCAAATCCGCGTTCTGCAAACCAAGACTTATAAAAAAAATTTTTCTAAGTGCTTGGACTCAGGTGCCAGATTCATCAAAATCGGCAGCTGATGGCACAGAACGTAAGGATCAAATTCGCGTTCTGCAAACCAAGACCGCGTCCGAACCCTTCACAATTAGAAATATTCTAAGTGAAGGATCCGAAGTGCAGAGCCCACTGGCACCAGGACGTTAAACCCGCGCCTTGGTTATCAACTCAAAGACTGCGTCTGAGACCGCGTCTGAGAATCAAACCGGTTCATATCCTGTGTTAATGGTTCTCCTCCAAAAGATGTCTTTTAGGGTTCCTCAAACTTCCAATAATGGTGAAGTTTAACCTAAATGGCATTTTACCCCAGAAAACAACGCCCTGCGCAGAGAAAGCGCCCCTCTGGGTCTCGGCGACGGTCGCCTTTGAGGACGATGCGGTTGGCTTGGTCTTGGGTGCCATCGCTAGTTCGAAAATCCAGTAATGGAGATGAACCGTTCAAAAATCCAGTAACGGAGTTGAATAGTTCAAGAGATGAACAGAGAAGAAAAATTCTCTTTCTTAATTCTCTAAGCAAGTGCGTTCGGAGAAGAAGAGATGTCTCTCCAACTGTTGCCTTTTATAGGCACAAGGATTCGCGAAGATACGTGGCGTGTGGCCCGATAAATTTTGCAGCGAATCACCGCTTGACGCGTGACATCAAATCATTTTTGAACAGCGAAGATCATGCGCCACGGCTCCGCAGCGAGTCGTCATTCGACACGTGGAGCAGTTCATTTAATGAACCGAGAAGTCCGCGCGCCTAAAGGTAAAATCCCGCCGGTTCCCCAGGCCAGCTGGCAGCTTAATCATGACATGGCACGGATTCGCACCCGACGGCCACGTCTCTTCAATGGTTGTGCCCCGTCAGCACCACCATAAATGCACCAGAAAGTCGCGTTGCGCTCAGAAAATCGCGTCTTTATTAGAGGTGCGTCTTTCCTAAGTCCACGTCCGTCCAAGCGGGCCTAACATCGCGTCTGCCTTATGGAAGATCAGACGCTGTTTCCATTGCCAAAAGACGCACCCTATGGAAGTCGCGTCTTTAAAGCAGTACCATCTCTGCTTTTCAAAAGGAACCTGCGTTCGGCCTCCTGCTTCTGCAAATCAGTTGAACAGTACACTGGCACAAGCAGAAGACCAACCACTCTTGGCTTAAAGCACACCCACGACAAACTTAAAAGCAATCGGGGAGGTTTAGACTGTATATCTAGACTCTCAACACGATCAACTCTGGTGGTTTCAAAGAGTTCAACAGTACACTCACGAAGACCAACTCCAGATAAGATCAAACTCGGAGCATCAACAGTCCAGTCATGAATGTGAATTCAGCTAGAGTCCAAAGTATTTCAAAATCCGTTCCAGTTAACTGCGGAATATCGAAAACTTTGGAGGGGGTTCTGTAGGCTGTCTAAAAGTCACTAAAAGACAAGCCAATAAAAGCAGTCTCTCAAGTTCTAGATGCGAGGTATCGACACCCGCGTCTCAGCATCAAGGCGCGTTGGCCCGACACCCGCGTCTCAGCATCAAGGCGCGTTGGCTCGACACCCGCGTCTCAGCATCAAGGCGCGTGGGCTCGACACCCGCGTCTCAGCAACAAGGCGCGTGGGTCTAAACCCGCGCCTCAGTTGTAACCACCCGGATTACGGGGCCAGTCACTGCACAAGTAGCGGGAAGTGGCCCCTCATTGTGGAGCGTTTTCAGGGGGCACGTTCACCCCTGGGACCTCTATAAATAGCCTTGTTTGCATCAACAAACGGGCAAGAGGGGAAAGAGTGGCAGAAGCAGAGTAAAGAGAAGCAGAGTAAAAAAAGGATCGGGCATCGACGATCGACAGGGCGGCTATCATCACAGGCATCAAAGAGGAGACCATCAACAAAGAGAGAGAGAAGACTCTTCAGCAAGCTTGCTGCGTACCAGCTGCTCTTCGCCTACCTTCTCTTTGAGAGTTTTGGTAGACGGAGCTGTGTTACTCCTTCTACCTGCCGAAGAGAAGATCCCCGAAGGTCCAGACGGTCATCCGGTCAACGGAGAACAAGATTCACTCTCCACCGCCACACGAGGAACCCAGCATTAAACAAAGGGGGGATTCAAGACTCAACATCCTCCCTCCCTTGTAACTGGAAGGAAAAGTCTGGTTGTAATAGTTTCATTTGATTCAAGGAAATCTTTACACCCACCATTCCCTTTTCTTTTTTCCGGCGCGTACAATGTGTTTTTAACCAAAACCATTTTAGAACTCTCGAGTTTTCTCGGTCGACCGGGCGGCCGACCGTTCTGCTGATTTGCTCGACACTCTTTTATTTTTCTAGTCATAACTTTTGATTCTTATTTTCAATTAACATGATTTAAATTGCATTTTAAAGATGAATTTTAGAGCTACATTTAATATTCAATAATCATTTTCTGATTTAAATGTTAAGAATGTTAAATATTGGGTTGAAGTCTGTTCTTATTCTAAAAACAGTTTACAGTTTCTGATTTGATACTTTTTAGTATTTTATTGATAACTTTCAATTCTGAATTGATATTGATTTGATTTAAGTTGCATTAGAAAGAAGACTTCAATATATACAACTTCATCCTATATACTTATTCCCAAATTCGAACGTTTTAGATCTCAAAACTGTGCTCCAAGTTAACCCATTGCACAGAGGTCGGTCAACCGGGACGGTCGACCGGACCGTGCACAGAACCGTGCACGTCTGGGAGTTCTGTGGGCGGTCGACCGGGCCGGTCGACCGGAACTGAGAGCAGTGCCCTCTGTTCTTCTGGGTCGACCGGGCCGGTCGACCGGAGGCTCCAACGGTCGGATTTTTGACCGTTGGCGGTCGACCGGGCGGTCTACCGGCAGCTCTGACAGACCCCAACGGCTATATTTTTCTGGCCTATAAATTTGGGGGTGTGTGGACTGTTTTGACACAAGATTTTTGGAGATTCTAAGCCAGTTTTTCTCACTCTTTCCAGAGGTTTTCTCCACAAAATAGAGAGCTAATTCTTCCAATCAAAAGGGAAGTTTTATCAAGAGTGTTTAAAAGAAAGTCTTTGAGTTTTCCTCCACCATCTCTTTCCTTGTTTTCTCATACCAACACTTGAGCATCCATTGAGCTATTCATTCTTATAGGAGTGTTGTAGTGAGAGTTTGTAATTGGTGATCAAAGTGTTTAGATCACCAAAGATCTTTTCTTTGTTCTTTGAGGAGACGGGCAAGTGTGCTCGCCATTGTTTAGGGTCCAAGTGTGGACTCGGGTGTTTTGAGTTCGGGTGCGAGCTCATTGTTTGAGGTGCGGCCTCGGCGAGCCGGTAGGCTTGCGGTGTGTACGGGACTAGAGAGTTCGAGGGCTTGTAGGTGTTGCGGCACCGAGGAGAGATCCATTGGGATCTTGCATAGTGGAAATCCTTCGTGTGTCGAAGGCGGGGATGTAGAGCAAGTGTGCTCGAACCTCGAAACAAACCCTTTGTGTTTGCGATTGCTCTCTCTCTCTCTCTCTCTGTCTCTTATTTATATCTTGCATACTTTTATTGTCAATCTTTATATGCATGATATATTCCTTGTGCTCATATTGATATACTTGCTTGGGATTGTTGCTAACACTTGTATTCAACCAAGAGAGCCAACGCGGCACCTCAACCCATTCAAGGGGAATCTAGAGGAGTTTGTTCAGAGCCCTTCACGGGGAATTCGTCAACACTCTTGTGTTATACATAGTGTTTAGTGTAAAAGTTTTAATTAGGTCATAATTGTTGTTAGCTTCCGCATTATTTGCATCATTTACCATTAAGTGACCTTTAGATTAGCCTTCACCTATTCACCCCCCCCTCTAGGTGAACCTACAACACTATTGTAATCTTTTCTTCAAGAACCTTATATTGAAGGTGACAATCAATGGAGGTTTCCCACTTTTCTTCGTTGTGTTCAATCTCCCCGAAACCTTTCTTTCCTTTATTCTTTTCTACTACTTTGCTTTACTCGATGCTAAGGTATAAATTTCATTTATGGTTCAACAGTAGAGATAAATATTCTTCTTTTATTTCTTTTTATTTTTGATTTTTGCATCAACACTTTTCTTTATCTCTTTTTGTTTCTTTTTCTTTTATAATTAAAATAAAACAACACCACCATCTCTTCTTCTGCCATCTTCTTAACTTAACATAACTTAATATTTTATTTTCTTTTTATAAACTGAGAAGATAAGTATTGTAAATTAAAAGAAGAAATTTACATAATGCTTCCATCGTTGTCCTTCCCTGTGGATCACGACCCGTTAGCCCTAGGCTACACGGTAGAATTGAGGACCTACCACTGTTCGTAAATTTTTGTTATTTTTTGTGCAGGTTTGGCTCGATCAGTAATACATAGGCTTCAGGATACATGTTTTAATTTAGGATATAAAATCTTGAAAAATCATTGGACATGTATCAAATATTTGAACCTTTGTAAAATACCAAATTGAGAAAAGCTAGATATTAAAAATTCGTATTTTTAAAACTTGATTCTTGTGTGTGTGTGTATGTGACTTCTCGAGAATCAATTCTATACATTATATTTTAATATACTATTTTCTTACATAGGTGCTATGTCTTCAAATCATCTTCTAGTGGGGTTCTCCATGAGTAAGTCTTGATTGTCCTAATTTAAATCTCATTCTTGAGTGAGCTTGAAACTTCAATACCTTTTTTTTGAGAAAAAAGCACTTTGAATCTTCTTAACACCTGAAGAATACTTAAACACTTAAACATGATTAGTACTAAATAACTATATAGGTTTTGTTATCATCAAAATAAGAAACCGGTGATTGCAATCTTGGGCCAACAGGGGCCGCCGAGTCGGGTTGCACCCAAGCTCATGGGCGCTTGCTCTGAGGTCAGATGGCAGAGGCATGTGGTCGACGGTCGAGTGGCGGTCGTTCCGTCGTTGTATCCCGGGCATGCCACATGTTATCATCTTGCTTCGGGGTCGGGAATTGACCACTACCGAAATATAAATCAGCATCCGCTTCTTAAATAGGAAGTCACGGTATTGAGATTTTTTTTTTTTTAAAATTTCACCAGCCTTTTTAGGTGAGCTCTTCCGAACTTTCAGATTGCAAGCTTCTCTTCCAAGCTAGAGTTCGTCGTTTTTTTCCCCACTCCAAGGTCTGTAATTTTCAAAAATCATGGAGAGTCAAGGTCAGAAAGTTCTTCAAAGTGGACAAGTAATCATCCCTTATCCCTTTCTTTCAAGTCAGTTACTGGAGTCCAAATCTCTCTTCTTTTTGCTAAGCTCAATACTCGAAGGAGCATCGGAAAATCCAGTAATCACACATTACTTCTAGCTGTATCTATTTTATTGGGGTTTGACTCAAAATCAATTTGGGCTTCTGATATTTAGGTTTAATTGAGGTCTAATATCGGTTGTTTAATGTTTCTTAGAGTTTAATTAGGGTTTGATATAGAAACGTTTTTTTTTTTTTTTTTGGAGAGAAGAGATTGAGGCAGAAAGATTGGTGTAATGTGAGTTTGAAAGAAGTAAAAAGTATATAACATATTCTTTCAGTCTCTTTTAATATCTTTGATTAGAGTTTTCACAATAAACGATATCAGAGCTGTCAAATGTCGAGATTTAATGTTTCCGTTCAACACGAATCGTAGCCTTTGACCCACAATTGTCACGTCATAATTGAAAGTCTTGCTAAAAATAATCTTCAAAAAAATAATTAGAAAAAATAATTAAAAATAAAATAGTACATCTAAACAATCGGAATCCATTAGAAAACTATATATATGAAACAGAAAAGAAAATTAAAATGGCAACAAATACAAGAAAAATAGTGACAGATAAAATAGTACATCTAAACAACTTGCACTTGGCGCTGGGGTTGGGACAGTTAGCAAGGTTGAGATTGATATGAGTTTTCTTTTCTATTTTTTTCCTTTTTGTTTTAAACATAGAGATTTGGACTTGAGATTTCTCACAACTCACTCCAACTCTTCTTCTTGTGAGCCAAGCGGTGAGAGTTTTAGTTATCATGGCCAATAAAATATATTTCCTATTTTTAGAAATTTTTTGGTAGGTATGGCATATTCGTCCTCGATGTATTGAAATGTGTTTGCTATAGTTTGTATATTTCTACAATACATTGCCTATTTTTGATTAGATCTAACATACATAATTTGTTAAGTATACATATTTGTTTAGGCTGACTGAGGTGATTAGTCACAAAATTTTAAACTTTTTCAGATTATTTTATTACAAAAGGTATTTAAGAAAATTTAAGATAATAAAATATATTTTTAGTACGTACATAATAAAATAATAAAAAATAAGAATAATTTTGCAATAATTTAAATAAACCTTATTTTTGAGTAAGAAACGTTAAGTAAACCTAATTAAATAAATAAAATAATTTTTTATTTAATTTTCTTATATTTGACAGTTATTAATTTCTAACCCAACACAATGGTAAAGGTCATTTTAACACTATATTATTCGATTAAAGAAAAGAGTATACTTTTCTATGGATTTAAAAAAAAATGGGTATAAAATTAAACATCGTTCAAACTTGGGATACCGAATTATTTTGCTGACTTCTGTTAAAACTCTTGTAATTCTCAGTTCCATAATTGGGGTCAATTACAGACTTCAAGAAATCAAAAAGTACAGTTCCTAAACTAATCTAAGCCAGTACAAAAAGCAACAGATAGATACTGGGTAAAATCAAAATAAAATCAAGATAAACTAATTTGAGTCAAGACTCTCATTCATATTTTCTTAGCAGCAGCGTACCCTCCCGCGCGAACTCTGTGCGCACTGAACTTCTCGACATTGCCGACGGCAGAGGAGACTGGGTGGCTGGCAGTGTAGCCGGACAGCTCCCGGTGCTCAGTGCCGTTGGCTGTCTCGCCGAGGTCAACAATGGAGGCATTGTTAGGGTGACAGACGTCCTGCAAAATTTTCTTCAGTCCTGCCCCATCGCCGGGAGATGCACCGGAGACGTGGCGGGGAGGCGAGTTCTGAGAGGAGGCGAGGGGAGGAGGCGGGGGCGGGTTGTACGACAGGACTAAGATGATGAGGATGCAGGCTGAGGCAACCGGAATCTCATTCTTGAGAGTCAAGATGAAGATCATCTCTCTCTCTCTGAGAAAAACTTAGAATTTGCTTTGTTGATGAGGGCAAAGCCTGAATATATATACGTACATAATTGGACTTAATATGGCAAGTTCTAAAAATATTATATTTATGCGCCTAAATAAGTAACTGAATCTCCTTTGACACTCTTTATGACGATTCTTGATTGAATTTCTAAACCTAGCTGAATTGTTTCTTAATGCCTGTGTAGGCCATGCCCCATGCAACATAGTGGGCCCCAATCAATGAGAAAATTGACTTTTCCTAAGGTGAACCGGGCCCAATGCGCCGGTTGGGCCCCACTTAGTCGGGCCTATCACCGCAACGGTCTGACCCAAAGGATAAAAGTTCTGCATCAGGTAGAGGACCGAGCACTGCGGTGTGAGGGGGGGTTTGGATATACAAAGCACAGGCATCGCGGTGAGACGTTCTGCAGATGGACTCTGCCATGGCTCAAATTGAATTTTGATGGTTCGAAGGAGTCAGAAACTTTGGAGGCGGGCGCTGGTTTTATAATCCGAAATGATCTTGGACGAGCTTTGGCTGCTAGAGCCATTTATTTGCAAACCAACGATGTCAATGAGGGCTGAGCTTAGAGGCTTGTGGGAAGGAGGTCTCTGTTGGGCCAGGTTCTAAAATGGACGCCCCGTTGCTGTGGGTTGAAGGGGACTCATCGTATATAATCAACTCGCTGAAGGAGACGAATGAGGGCGGGTGAAGAAGCTTAATGGTTGACTGCAGAAATTTGTTGTGGAATGGTAGAGCCACTGGACTTTCCCATGTTTTAACTTCTCCCTATCTTGCGAAAGGATGCATCGGGATTGTTGTTTAGTAGGAGGTAGTAGTGAGTGTATTTTCTGATTTAAAAAAAAAAAAAAATCAAGTAGAGAATAGAATTCCACCTCGATGTCCCAGTTGCAATAGACTTACCCATCAAGAAGATGACAACTATCAGGGACGTAGCCAGGTATATTCCAGGTTAAGCACATGCCCAACCTGAATTTTGGCACTCCCCTAAAAAAGATTTTAAGTTTGGCACATCATAGTGCCAAACCTGAACCTCTAATAGCGCCCAATCTAAGCTTGACTAAGGGCCTGTTTGGTTCGTTGCAAAACGTCGCAAGTCGTAAGTTGTAAAATGAGAATGGAAAAAGTGAACTGTAGCAGTGAAAATATATTGTGTTTTACGGTGTTTGGTTGATAAAGTGACGTGTAAATGGAAAAGTATATTGTGTTTTACGGTGTTTGGTTGGTAAAGTGAAAGTGTAAATGGTAAAGTATTTTGTGTTTTACGGTGTTTGGTTGGTAATGTAAAAGTGAAAGTGGAAAAGTTGACCACAAATTAACTGTAGCAGCGATTTAAATATTATAAATACTATTAAATTAAATCTAATATTGCAAATTAAATTGTATTAATAAATTTGAGATAAAAAATAATAATCTTAATATTTTATTTATAATAATAATATTAATAAAATATTAGTATAAATAGTAAAATATTACTAAAATATTAATTAAATAAATGATATAAAATTTTAAGAAAATCTAAAGAACATTAATAAAATTTTAAGAATACTAATAAAATATAAATATTAAAAAAATGTTAAAAGAAATAAAATATAGTAAAAATATAGTAATAATATTAAAAATACTTGAAAATTATTATAGTATAAATTTTATTATAATATTATTGTAATATTATAGAAATATAAAATTAACAAAGTAAAATATAATTATAATTTAATAATAAATTATCATTATAGTATTATTATACTGAATTATTATTACAATATTAACATAATAAAATATTAATATAATAATAAAAATATTATGATATTAATAAAGTAATTTTTATATTAAAAATTAAATAACTAAATATATAGTAATTTTATATAAAGTATAATATTGTTATATTAATAAAATATTTACTCTAAATAAAATAATAAAAAATGGAATAAGTATTAATAAAATAATAAAATATTAAATAAATATTAAATAAAAATAGTAAATTAAAATAGTAAAATATTAAATATTAAAACAATATTAAAAACAATAAAAAATTAAAGATTTAAAAATAAAATAATTAAATACTTAAATAAGAAATTGAACACTATTTAAAATATTAAATTTAAAAATATTAAATTATATATTGATTATCAAGTAACTGTTTTGAATTGGTGTACTACAAGTGAGAGTTACATGACCACAAAATTAACTGTAGCAACTGCAAGTGAGAAAATATGAGTGTAAAAGTGAGAATTAAATGACCACAAATTTAACTGTAGCAACTGCAAGTGAGAAAATATGAGTGTAAAAGTGAGAATTAAATGACCACAAATTTAACTGTAGCAACTGTAAAGTGGAAAAAGTTTTTACATTTTGCAAATGGAAACAAACAAGTGAAAAGTGTAAAGTTGCAAAACTTTTTACATTTTGCAAAGTTTTGCAACCAACCAAACAGCCCCTAAATTTCAATCATGTCATTTCCTACCCAGTGTACTCCCCCATACTCTTGAGTGCCCAACCTGGCACCAATTCGTGGCTCCGCCCCGACAACTATGATAACTTGGCCAAGCAGTAAGACCCCTAAAGAACCCCTATAAATAGCTTCTAGACTCTGAGGAATGTCCGCTTCCCAAACCTTAGTGTTACCTAATCACCCAGACGTTGTTCTCCGTCCTCGCATACTCTTTACAAATTAACAAGCAACATTCCTGGGCCCACTTTCCTGATCTAAAGAGCCACTGTAGGCTTTTCTAATCAAACGTTTTAGATGTCCTTCAAGATACTTAAGTGCCTTGGCATGCTCCAAAATGAGTGTTGTACTTAGTCGAATTTGCGATGCTATATTTCCACTTGCTCGAATGATAAATAGCAGTCAAGTGTCTTTATTTGAATATCATTATAAATATCCTTGAATTGGATGCTAGAATTGTCGTAGCCCTTCATCTGGTTAACTTGTGGTGGACAAAAAAATGGCTTATTATGGATCAGACCCATCACAAACGATTGGAGGTGCTCCCCGGTGATACCTGTGAGAATACACACGAGAAAGAGTAACTTTCAAGTTAGGAGTACCGATGTGATACCGACCTATGACCATCAGGCGTGAGAATCAGTAGGTGGAATGGTAAGAAGGACAGGCAGATGAAAACTGCCGGTGTGGTGGAGGCGTGGACTAGCACATGGAACTATTAATTTAGTAGAATGGTGGACGGGAACAGAGAAAATTCCAGTGTAGTAGTGGTGTGTGTGTATGCACTAGTACAGATTTGTGATTTCACGTCGACCTTTTCACGTCGGTTGCTCTATGCACTGATGTGAATAAAAAGACGGTGGCAATTTAAAAATAAAACAAGTATATGTTTGAGTCGGTTTTTCTCGAAAAAATGAATGAGATTCCACATCAGTTCCATACAGAAGGTTCTTTACATAACCTACGTGGAATATCAATTATTTCATGTCGGTTCTGTACAAAACTGATGTGAAATATATAATAACATCGATTCTATTTAGAATCAACATTATATATTATTTCAAAAAGCGCGCCTGCATCCTTCTCAATAAGTAACCCTAACTCTTTCTATCTCGCCTATCTCGTCTCATCTCGAGCCCCTCTCTCTCTCTGCTCGTCTCTCTCTCTCTCTCTCACACTCTCTCGCCCCTCGCCGCTCACCACCACTTGTTGTGCTATCAGACCCGGCCAAACGCCTTCTCCTCTCCCTTCCTCTCGGCCTTTCCCATTGAGCCATCATCCTTGCACACAGCAACGCCAATCCCCGCATTTGACGCGACACCACAAGCGCCACCACCTCGTACCTGCCTCTGTCGCAACCCGCTAGCGCCTCCTCTTCTTCTTTCCCGACACATTCGACAACAACTCCTCCTCCTCGCCTTGCCATCTCAGATCTCACCATCACCGACCTCCTCTCACCAGTCTGGCTGTCGTTGTCACCCATCGGTGAGCTTTGAGGCCCTCATCCATCTCGAACTTTGAGGCCCTCCACCGCGAATTCATCCGCGAGCTTCGAGGTGAATTCCCCTGTGTTGATTTTTAATATTTTTAAATTGTTTTTGTATAAAAAAAATTCTACTATTTTATCTAAAAAAAACTATTAATTGTAAATTCGCTGGTATTTACGTAAAATCGTTGGTGTTTGTGTTGCTTTACTCTCTCTCCTACAAATTGAGTGTAGATAAATTCACGTAAATTTGCTGGTATTTGCATTGCTTTGCTCTCTCTACTAAAAAATTGAGTGTAATTAAATTCCCTCGAGGGATTTATCCCCTACAATGATAAAATGGTATTGGTTGGATATGAAATTATAGAGGGATTATATTGAATTTAATTTATGCCATTATTTTGAAGGATAAATTAAAATAATAAATGATTACTTATAACCTTTCCTATGATTTGACAGTCGTGGCTCTTTGTCTCTTGCTCCAAAATAGCTCTTGTTGTAGCTTGATATAAATTTCATTTAGCTTGAAATAGTGGATCTCTGAATTCTTCCAACCTCTAATTGAATATTGCAATTAATTTTATAATTCATCTAACTTCTGTCAAAGTGTCTTATCCTGTAATATGACAAAACTACTAAACAAACTCATTAGTACTTAATTTATAAGTTTATACATCATCAAAAATATTAGAGTTTACATTAAAAAAAATTTTAAAAAAATAGATTTGGAGAGAAACCTTGAGAGAGAGAAAAATAAAAAACAATGAACTAACAATAAACCTAAAATCAGAAAAAAAAAAAAAAAAGTAGAGTAAAAAAGAAAGAAATAAAAAGAGAGAAAGAAAAGTAATGGTTAAAGAGAAAAAATTTAAATATTTTAAACCTCATGGGCTTTCTGCAATGGCATTTTCATAAAAAAATAAAGTAAATTGTAAAACCTCAGAGGGTGTTATTGCTTTTTCCTGCATTGTCATGAGCTTTCCCGGAATCAAGCCTCAAACAAGGAAGAAGAAAAGAAGTGAAGAAATAAGAGAAAGATATGACAAGGAAAATATTCTTATTTCTTTCAAATTCTAACTAGTGGAGGGACAAATTTTCAGATTCAAAAGATTTAGAAGGTAAATTCTAATATCAAACTTTTGAGATGTAAATCCAAAAATTTAGGAGGTATGTTTCTAAAAAAACCTTAAAATCTATTAACAATTTAATCATTTTAAAATGACTAAGTTATTCATATGTAAGTGATTTAACATAACATCCTAATTTAAGAAGAGTGAACTATTTCCTTACTTATTTTTTCTTCTTCGTTTTACACTTATCTCTGTTTCAATTGAAGCATATTTTTATTTCATTTACTTATTATTATTTAAACGGTCCGTCAAATCATTTCATATGTGCTTTAAAAAATTGAGAAAATATCAAAAATTATATAGTGAGATTTGAGGGAAAATTTTAAAAAAAAATTAGGTTTAAGATAATTTTGAGAAAGAGGGAAAAAAATGAAAAGAAGAGTAGAGAAAAGAATTTTAAATTTGATTAAATTTAGTTAAATCTTAAATAATGAAAAAAAAAAGAAGTAGAGAAGACAGAACAGTAAAACACAAACACTCTGTTTATCTTATTCAACTTCTAGCTGGAGCGATGAGTTATTTGGAGTGCTAAGTTACTAAAATCTCGAAATCTATACTCAGAGATTCGGGGTATATATCTAAATAAGCCCAAAAACTATTATGATTTATCTAGAATTTTCAAACAAACACAAGCATACACATTCCCTAATATCGAAACATGACAAAATGTAAAATGTAAATAGTGAACAACATCACCATACCAATGATGATAGAAGGAATATATACATACAAATACAAAACCAAAAGTAGCTATGTACATGTGACATATGTTGGAAATTTTATTTAAATTATAAAAGATTGAAATTCCTAAACAACTAACTTGACTTAGTCACAACTTTCACTCAAATGGGATTACTTGTCATAGTTAATGGGGTTAGTTGGTATGATTAGTGGGTTAGTGGTTAGGAGTCAGGTGCTAGGCTTTCATCTAGTTTTGCACTAACATTAGTGAAAGTAAAGATGAAGAAAAAGATTATGAAAAAGAATCTCTCTCTTATTAAAGTTCTTCATTCTAATTATCAAATTTCTCCTTCTTCTTTTATCTGGGCAATGCTTACAGTTCGAGGTCACCTCCCCTTCGTAGTTGTGTATGCAAGAGACATCGACAGAGAGAGGGTAGTACCGCTAAGTTTACATTTGCCATGGCTGACCGCATGAGGTCGGCGATATGTCTTTTAGCGCAGCGACTACGCTCTTTCCTGAGATCGGTAACATTGTTCCTATATTTATTTTATTAAATTATTTGTTATTTTAATTTTGGATGCAAAAATCTCACAATCTAAAAGGCATATATATTGTTCACCATGAAAGATACATACAGTGAAGTTGAAACTTTTGAAGGTTATCGTTCAAATTTTGAGAATCTATAATACTATTGCAAGTTGAGATTATATATAATCTTGTTTTTTTTAATAGATTACATTACATAATATCTTCTGCCGCATGTTTAATTTTCTGAACTATTACTATTTTCCTCAAATTGCAAGTTAGGAATTATCCATATGTTGCTGAGATTAGGTCACAGAGTAGTTTTGTTTATCACAAAGTTATCTTCTCTAATTTTTATGGTCTACTAAGAATCTGAATTTGTTTTCTATTTTAATGTTAGAGATTTTTGGCATGGGTGCTATAATATTTAAAAAATTTGATAGACATGACGACATGGTCAGTTTAGTTGATTCAACAGTCAGAAGATATGCCCAAACTTTTGTCTATTGAGTTTAGCCTTCTTTATGTGTATAGTCCTAGGGGATGGTGTATTACGTTATGATTTTCCTTCTTCAATTATTATAATATGGTTTCAGAGCCAAGTTCCATTTAATCGTCGTCGACAAATTGTTCATGCGCTTGCGCTGGA
>JAVJIF010020570.1:0-59931 GCA_038442645.1 Agave tequilana
ATATGGGTTTGTTTGTATTCATGTGTATTTCAGTTGTATATGGACCCGTTTGGTGAGATTCGAACACAGTAATAGAAGACCCGGACCTGTTTCGGATTGGTGTCCGTTATGGACCCTATACATTGGCGATTTGAAGACCGACCCATAAGATGATCTGGAGATCTGTATCGATTCGTGCAGTAAAGACCAGACGGTGATTTGTTCCAAAATCGCGTCATTTTATTTGAATGTTTGTTTCTTATTTACCGTCGTTAGTAGTATATATATATCACTTATTTTATTTTATGTGATTATCTGATGTATTTGATCAGTATGATTACCCGTACCATTTCATATGATATCAATGAGTGTACACTTTTATTATGCAGTTTAATTGAACGCTTATCAGCGTCATTTTATATGATAGTTGGTTACTCTATTGATTCAGGACTAGTTGAGGTATATCTTATACTGTGACTTAATTTAACCTACTGATCAGCTGGCCTAGTTCATATTTGAGGATAGGTGGCCTATTTTTATGTGAAGTAATTATCGGCCAAATTATTTGGTGATTATTCTAACCAGAACTCATTGGGATATTGAGGACGTGTTAGATATGACGTTGCTTCATTGACAAACTGTTTTACTGATACTTAGATTGTGTGTATGAGTAGTTAGAGTGGGAGTTGATCTGAACTTCATATTCTTATCGTTGGATTCACGATTGACATTTAGATGGGATGTATGATGGTTGGATTATGTTCATATGTGTGAATATGATACCCTTGACTTTGACGTATCGATGGGACTTTTTAGACTGTTGAAACTATTAGTTCTGGATTCCCCATTGATGAGCTTGACTAATGTATCGATGACTTTATTGATATTGATTACTAGATATAGGGATGATCTAGATTTCATGTTGATCGAGGATGTGGCATTCCTTAATTATGATCTTGGTTTTGGTTGTTAAAACAAGGACTTTCGGATTTACCTTGATGATATTGATTAAATACTGATCATCTTATCGATGTTGGATATTAGATGCAGAGATGATTGAGATGTTATGTTGATCAAGGATATATATCTTTTGTTATGATCTTAATTATGGCTGGATAAGTCTGATTTGAGGATATTCTATTCTTTAATTGTGAACTCGGCATTCGTTATTGATCTCGAGGATATAGTTTCATTATTGGTTCTTGACTACTTTAGTTATTCAGTTACAGAGGTCGAATTATTATGAGTGTGATTTCATTGATATTGGTGTTAATATATATTCAGAGTTGATAACAGTTATTGTTGGATCTCAGTTATTAGTGACTTAGAGAATCAGAGTAGATTGATATGATGAGAGAACTGATTATTAATTTATTGGACAGTGGGTTACTGTATCGCGATACTTGATATGGATTGATACTCTATGTTCACGATGATATATGAGACTATGGGTTGATGGATCAGTTACTCATATCGCTTTAGTACAAATGGATGAGATTTGACTGATTTTAGATGGGACTGTATTGTAAGGGATCAATGTCTATACCTGTTACTCTAATTATTCATGTTACTGAAAGTTACTAAGAAAGGATTGTTTGATCGTAACACCCGTACAGTCATATTGTTCATCGTATACACGGTTATTGATACTATTTATTCTGTACTATTACTGTCACTATATCGTCCCGATATTCTAAGTAATATGATCTTGATTGTTTAACTGAAATAAATAATAATATAAATAAATAACTTACACTAAAATTGAAAAAATTGATGGAGGAGACAACATCTATATTTTGGTGAATCTAGGATACAGGTTGCACAGCCGACTTACGGTACTGTAGGGTTCCGGGGGATAACTGACATCTCATCTGTTTATTGTTCCACAGTGTTACTGTGAGTACTGTTACTGTTACTGACTACTTGGCTGTAGGGCTTGGTTCACCGTCAAGTATCTGGGCCGTGGTCCCGGGTATGTACAGACCCACCTAAGCATAGACAATATCTCTAACCGATCAGTTTCAATAATTTAGGACCCTGATTGACACGTGTAGTAGGTGTAGTATGTGATGCGTCTATTACAAGTAGTAATTGGTATTCGCTGACATAATTAATATTGATAAACTGTTATTATTTACTATAATTGACTGTACTCACCTGACTAAACTCATATAAGTTATGATAGACATATGATTATACACATTACCAGATTGTATACTAGACTAGTGATATATGCTTGATTACACATCTTGACGTCAGTTGTTGTTTGTTTACAGTTGTATTAGTTGTCTTTTATCTGCGTACTTATTCATATTATTGTATTCAGCTATCTTTTATTTTCAGTTTTAGACCTATCGTTATTTTATACATACTGTTTATATGCATGAGCACTTCTCTTTTTCTTATACACTCATTAGGTCACTTCTGATGATTTGAATTTGCACGTTCAGATATTGGACACTTTATTATATTGTTCAGGTGTTCTTTGAGCTCGTACGCTTCGCGAGGAGCTGGAGTTTCTCCCTATTTGATTTTGACATTCTTGCCTTCTTTTTATTCCTATTTCTATACTTTTCTTGATTCTAGTATATCAGATTAAGTCTTTATTCCATTTTTTATATGATGTCATGCGTGGATGCTTATATGTGATATTGCAGTGATCGTTGATTTATTATGATTTAGATTTATAACTTGTTTCGGGTTACTTAAGGCCTAGCACGTATATGTGAGGTATTTTCCTTGCGTATATGCGTCACCGACTCGCGTCGCGTCTCCGCTTCAGCGTATTTTGAGAAGAGGGCGTGACAGGGTTTTCTTGATATTAGAGCCAGGTTTTCAACTTGCGATGTTGACTTTAACTTTCTCTTTCGCAAGAAGACCTAGATCTTATCGGCAACTTGAAACGAGCTATACTTCCACTGTAATAAACATATACTATCCATATTACGATATTCAGTCCATTTCGAACTGACCGTCCTCCTTTTGGAATTCCATTTCTTGATATTTTGATACCCAGGATTCTAACACTTCTTTTAAAGTGATTTGAATTCCATCTTGATTTCTATCATTCTTTTTAATTCTATTTTCCTGATTCTGTCTCTTGGAACTGGTCGTCATGCTGAAGCCGGTAGCAGAATTCAAAGTAGCGTAGCGGAAGCGTGGTGGATTCATGATGCACAGAGTAGCATGGAAGCTTAATACTTCTTCCCCTGGATTTTGATTCATTTTACCATTCCCTGCCTTATTGAAATTTTGGGGACGAAATTTTTGTAAGGAGAGTAGAATGTAATATCCCTAGTTAGTAATATTGTATTTTTATTTTTTCTAAAGTATATATTTTGATTTATTGATTATTTTATTATTATTATTAGTTAACTTGATTTATAGTTATTATTATTAAATATACAAATTATTTTGAGATATTAAATGGTAATTTGGTCTTATATATTTATCATTATTACTTGCTAGTATTTTAAATACTAATTAGTATTTTTCCTATTACTATGGTTATTATTATTTATTATTATTATTAGTGTTTGTATTACTTTATTTATTTATTTAATATTAGTATAAATATTAGTGGTCATGGTAGTTGTTAAATATCATTACTATTGTTATTGTTACTATTTCATTATGATTATGATTATTTATTATTTATAATTATTAGATTTATTAATTATTAATTATTATTATTGTTGTGTTATTATTCATGCTAATCATGTTGTTAATATTAATGTTATTATTATTGTAATTTATTATTTTTAGTAAGAGTTATTGTAATCATTATTAGTACTATTTTAATATTTATTATTCTTTTGATATTGTTATTGTTATTATTAATTACCATTAGTAATATTATTAATTTGTTATTAATTTTTATTGCTATTATTGGTTGTTCTAGCCCATTATACTTAACCCAATACCCATTAGCATTGAACCATCCCCATTTACCCAAACACATTAACCCATTAGACCCAAACCCAATAATTCTAACCCTATATAAATCATCTCTTAACCTAAACCCTTATCTAATTTTTCCTTACATCATCTACAGCAGCCCACGCCGAAGTATATCCAACCCACAGCCCTCTCTCCTGCCGATTTCCCCCTCTTTGGTGAGTTCCGCTGCACAACCTCCTCCCCATGACAGCGCAGACCCCCCGGATCCCCACACCATGGCTCTTCCTCCTCCTTCATCTTCTCCACCCGGACCTCCTCTCCGTTGCGTGCACAACCCATGACCATGCTCTAGGCCTAGCACACAGCCCCAACACCAGGCACATCATCTAGCCCCTTTAGCAGCCCTCTGCTGCAACCCCTTGGCAGCTCTCCTTCTACTGAGTCCCATGATCGCACCACAACAAAACCCCTTCACAGCACCAGACCAAGCCACCGGAGCAATACTCAGCCGTGCACAACCTCCTCAGCCAACGCCTCCTCGGCCTCCGAAAGCGCACGCGACAACCCTAACCAAACCCTCCTCTTCTGTACTCTGCCGGAACCCATCCACAGTAGACTCCCTCTTTCCATGGCATGAGATCGCCCCCACGCCTTCTCCGTGCTCCCTCCCCACCAGGCCGCGAGCTCCCCGGTGCAACTCCCACACCAGGCCCCTTCCTCCTCCATCTCACTTCACCCAAACACCCTAACCTCCCTCTCCACTCTGGGACTCTACGGCAGCCCTGAACCCCTTGGCTCAGTCCGCTGCCACGCCAAGCCACCACAGACCGCACCGCCTCTCCACCTGAACCAACACCGTGAGTCCTTCCCCCTCTTTCTATATTCTTTTCTTTATATATTATGAGTGTATGTGTGTTTGTAATTATATTATGTGTTGGGTATTATGTGTAGGGGTAGGTATGTAATAATGGGTAAGTGTGTGTTAGTGTGTATGATTATGTATGTAATTATGAATACATGTGTGTTTATGTATGTGTATACATATTCATGCATGTGGGTTTGTAAAAGTATTCAACGTATGTATGTATACATATAAATATGTATATATATAGGTGTATGTATGTATATGTATGGGTATAAATATGGGTTTGTTTGTATTCATGTGTATTGCAGTTGTATACGGACCCATTCGGTGAGATTCGGACCCGGTAATAGAAGACCCAGACCTATTTCGGATTGGTGTCCGTTATGAGCCCGATACACTGGCGATTCGAAGACCGACCCATAGGATGATCCGGAGATTCGTACCGGTTCGTGCAGTGAAGACCAGATGCCATTTCATGTGAATGTTTGTTTCTAGGTCATTTTCTTATTTACCGTCGTCAGTAGTATATATATATATTACTTGTTTATTTCATGTGATTATCTGATGTATTTGACCAGTATGATTACTCATCATTTCATATGTTGTCAGTGAGTGTACACTTTTATTATACAGTTTAACTGAACGCTTATCAACGTCATTTTATATGATAGTTGGTTACCCTATTGATTTAGGACTAGTTGAAGTATACCTTATACTGTGATTTAATTTGACCTACTGATCAGCTGGCCTAGTTCATATTTGAGGATAGGTGACCTATTTTTATGTGAAGTAATTGTCGAACAAATTTTTTGTGATTATTCTAACCAGAACTCATTGGGATATTGAGGATGTGTTAGATATGATGTTGCTTCATTGACAGACTGTTTTACTGATATTTGAATTTGTGTATGACTTCGTTAGAGTGGGAGTTGATCTGAACTTCGTATTTTTTTGTTAGATTCACGATTGATATTTAGATGGGATGTATGATGGTTGGATTATGTTCAAATGAGTGAATATATTCTTAACTCTGACGTATACGATGGGACTGACTTTGGACTATTAGGGACAATTAGTTCTGGATTTCCCATTGATAAGCTTGATTGATGTATTGATGACCTTATTGATATTGATTACTAGATATAGGGATGATCTAGATTTCATATTGATCAAGAATGTGGCACCTCTTAATTATGATCTTGGTTTTGGTTGTTGAAACAAGGACTTTGGATTTACCCTGATGATAATGATTGAGTACTGATCATCTTATCGATGTTGGATATTAGATGTAGAGATGATTGAGATGTTATATTGATCGAGGACATTATACTCTTTAGTTATGATCTTAATTATGGTTGGATAAGTTTGATTTTGAGGATATTCTATTCTTTAATTGTGAACTCGGTATTCGTTTTTGATCTCGAGGATATATTCTATGTTTTATGATTGGTTCTTACTACTTCAGTTATTCAGTTACAGTGTCGAGTTGTTATGAGTGTGATTTCATTGATATCGGTGTTAATATATATTCAGAGTTTGATGACAATTATTGTTGGATCTCAGTTATTGATAACTTAGAAGATCGAGTAGATTAATATGATGCGAGAACTAATTATTGATTTATTAGACTTGTGGGTTACCGTATCGGGTTACTTGATATGTATTGATACTCAATGTTCACAATGATTATATTGAGATTATGGGTTGATGGATCAGTTACTGATATCGCTTTAGTACAGATGAATGAGATTTGATTCTAAATGGGACTGTATTATAAGGTATCAACGTCTAGACCTGTTACTCTAATTATTCATGTTACTGAAAGTTACTGGGAAAGGATTGTTTAATCGTAACACCTGTGCAGTCTTATTGTTCATCATATACACGGTTACTGATATTGTTTATTCTGTACTGTTACTGTATCATCCCAGTATTCTATATAACATGATCTTGATTGTTTAACTGAATTAAATAATAATGTAAATGGACAACTTATACTGGGATTGGAAAATCGATGGAGGAGACATCGTCTATATTTAAGGTGGACCTAGATACAGGTTGCACAGCCGACTTACGGTTCCACTGTAGAGTTTCGGAGGATGACTGATTTCCCATCTGTTTATTGTTTACAATGTTACTGTGAGTATTGTTTCATAATGATACTGTGAGTACTGTTACTATTACTGACTACCTGGCAGTAGGGCCTGGTTTAGCGCCAAGTATCTGGGCCGTGGTCCCAGGTATGTACGGACCACCTAAAGCATGGACAATGTCTTCAACTGATCAGTTTCAATAATTTAGGACCCTGATTGACACATGTAGTATGCATAGTATGGGATGCGTCTATTACAAGTAGCAATTGGCGTTCACTGACATAATTAATATTGATAAACTGTTATTATTGCTATAATTAACTGTACTCACTGATTTATAATACTTGTACTATTTAATAGACATATGATTGTACACATGACCAGATTGTATACCAGACTAACGACATATGTTAGGTTACACATCTTGACATCAGTTGTTTGTTTACAATTGTATTAGTTGTCTTTTATCTGCAGACTTATTCATGTTATTGCTATTCAGCTATCTTTTATTTGTTGGCCCAAAGACCCATCACTCTAGCTTTGATGATGATTAACTTATGTAGTTATAGTTTTTAATGATCTTGTGCTTAATTAATTTCAGATATTTGATCAAGATCTTAGTAGGTGTTTGGCTTCAACAAAGGAGTTTTGAGGCTAACACGTGTTGATTCAAGAGCTCGCGCGTCAAGATCGCATATAACACTCGGTTGGAGTCAAGCTCGTTGCATCGCGTTTGGATCAAATCAACTTAGAGAAGGAGTTCTACAAGAAGACCGCAGTTTGTTTAGTTTGTGTTTAGATCTTTTGTAAAGGTAGATAGTGTTGATATGCTCAAGTTCACACACACAAGTTTAAAATTTATTGGTTTTCGGTTTAATCGGTTTTTGAATTTCATGTGAAAAACATAGATATATATCTTTATGTATATTGGATTCTATCCATATACAATATGCTTCAAATTTGTTTCAATATCATGTTTTTGCAGTTATATAAGTTTTGAAAAAATCGAATTTCCATTTCAAAGTTTGGTTTTCAGAAAATACGGATTTTGTATTTAGGTCAAATTTTATATCACAAAAATAGTTCAAATTGTTTATAATATGTGTTGAAATTTAGCCACACGTATTTGTTATTCAAAGATCTTACAAGAACTTATTTTTGTGAAATTTATGTGATTTTATGAGAATTAATTGGTATTAAATTAATTATATTTTAAGTCCCAGAATTTTCCAGCCAGACTGCTGGCGGTCGACCGGACGGTCGACCGGACCAAGAGTCGGTCTTCCGGACCGGTTACTGATGTGCACGAGAGACGTGCATATGGCCAGCCACAACAGCTGGTTGACCGCGTGGTCGACCAGTTGAAAGCACCCCACTCTCGGGTGCTGGCCGGCGACTGATGGCTTGCCCGGTCGACCGGGCGGTCGACCGGAGGCACAACGGTCAGAAATATGACCGTTGCGCTGGTCGACCGGGCGGTCGACTGGAAGTGGCAGTTTTGCCCTTTCCTGCTGCCAACGGGCAGATTTTTTGAGGGGTTATAAATAGCCCCCTCTTGAGCTGATTTCAATAAGAAATTCAAGAGCAAAAATTTCGATTTTTACAAGTGTTTTAGTAATAAGTTTTCAAAGAGTTTTTGGGCTAAAAGATTATCTTTTATTTGTTTTCAAGGGTTTGAAAAATCAAGGAAAAATAGTGTATTTGTGATATTAGTTTGAGCTTCGTTTCTATCTTTATCTAGCATTTTTCTCAAGTATTTTTCTTTGTGATTTGTTTTTCAAACACCTTGTTTTCTCACACTTGAGCTCATCCTATCTATAAGATCTTGTTTTTTGTGAGAAAATTGGTTTGTGATTTATTGAGACCACCAAGAGTTGTATCCTTCTTTACTTTGGGTTTGTGCTACCTTCTAAGTGTAGAGGAGATTGTGATTTGGGTTTGTGGTTATCCCTATTGTGAAGAGGTGATTGTGGTTGGTTTGACTTTGTGCCATGTCCCTCTTAGTAAAGAGGTGATTATTGTTTGGCTTAGTGTCTTATCCCTCTTGTGTGAGGTGATAGTTGTTGTGCCTTACCTCTTGTGTAGAGGTGGTGTTGTTGGAGAGAAGAGTAGAGTTGTGTACTCCTAATTTGTATTTGTCAAATCCTCAGTAGAGGTTCCCCGTGTGGGAGGTCCTGTGTGGACGTATAGTGAAAATCATTCTGTGTGAAGGCGGGGACGTAGAGCAGTGGCTTGAACCTCGAAATATATCTCGATGTTTGCGATTGATCCACTATCTCTAAACTCTCTCTCTTTTATACCTTGCATTATTTCATATTGCACATATCATACATATATGCTTGGTATTGTTTGTGTGCCAATACTAGTGTTGAATCAAGAGAGCTTCATAACACCTCAACTCTTATTAAGAGGAATTTAGAGGAGATAGTTCAGAGCCCGTCACCGAGAATTCGGCTACACTCTTTGGTTACACTTAGTGTGTTGCAATTAGTTTTAATTCCGCATCATTAGATTAGCCATACACCTATTCACCCACTCTCTAGGTGTATTTTCATTATTTTCAGCTTTAGACTATTGTTATTTTGTCCACACTGTTTATAGCATTGGCACTTCCCTTTTTCTTATATACTCATTAGGTCGCTTCTGATGATTTTGGATTTGCACGTTCAGATATTGGACGCTTTATTATATTGTTCAGGTGGTCGTGAGCTCGTACGCATCGCGAGGAAGGAGTTTCTCCCTATTTGATTATGGTGTTCTTACCTCCTTTTTATTCTGTTTTTGTACTTTTCTTGTTCCTGTATATCAGATTAGGTCTTTATTCCAATTTTTTTTATATGATATCATGTGTGGATGCTTATATGTGATATTGCAGTGATCATTGATTTATTATGGTTTAGATTTATAACTTATTTTGGGCTACTTAAGGCTTAGCGCGTATGCATGAGGTATTTTTCTTGCATATATGCGTCGCCGACTCACGTCGCGTCTCCGCATCATATTTTGGAAGCGTCGCGTCTCCGCTTCATCGTATTTTGGGAAGCGGGACGTGACAGGGAATGTGATTCCATTTGGACTTTTGGCTCCTTTTATGTTTTAGAGATGAACATGATTCCTATATCGTATAGACTCGGGGAACTGGGAAGGCTACTCTTTAGTTGCATGAGCTTAAATTGAATAACTAGAAAATGTAGGTCTACAACAGTTCTCACTCGTTCATAATCGATTTTGCTAGGATTTTAAAGAATATCGATGTTATTGACAGTGGATCTTAAAGCTTTGATGGTTTTATATGAACCTTTCCTGACTCCTAGTCGTGTCCCATAGATGACATATTTGATGGTAAAAGGCTTAGATGATGATGATGATGATGAGGTTCAAACCTCACATATTTGAATTTCTGACTTCATTGTGCAAACAATAAATTGAATTACCCATCAAACTAATCTCTTAAGTCTCAACCCTAAAAATATAGTGCGTTTTTAACCTTTAAAATTTTTGATTTAAGAATGAGACAGTGCTAAATTAATTAGAAAGGATTTCAGTAATTTTCAGGCTTTAGGAAAAACCTCCATTAATCAGGTGGCCCTTTCCTTTGAATTCAAGCATATATTCAGTCACCTTGCCTCTCTTTATTAGCATTATGATTAGGATTTGGATGTGATATGTCGTGCTTTCGCCAATATTTACTCCCTTAATTAGCTGAAACAAAATCAGATTTTGGAGATGTTTCACCATCAACCAAAAACAATTTCCCTCTCTCCATCAAACTTTTGCTACATAACAAAGGTAAGAAAATGACATCTCATTTGACTATTCAAAAGGAGAACTCAAAAGATTAGTATCAAATAGACTTTCAATAAGCAACAATCACATACATAAAGACTAACCCAACTACACTGACAGAGTTGTCCTATACAATTTACAAGAGAAAGAGAGACAATACAAGAAGCATAATAATAGAAACATGGATTTCTTAGAACAACACTAGTTATATGCAATTGCTTTCCTTGCTTGATTCCATCTAGATGTCCATCAAGAGCTATGAGCCTACTTCTCACACACAGTCTCCAATCTTTTGTGGCCCTTTGCTTCAGTTGAGCCTTAGGTACCTCATCCTGGTTAAGAGAGAGAGAGAGAAAAGAAGAAGATAAATCAGGATATGACAAAATATGTATACTACACAACAATAAGAGTTACAAAGCGAATGCGACATATATAAAGAAATTGAGTCAGCCATAATCTTGGAGAGGCAATGGGTAGATTATGCAATTGTGTTTTCTTTTTTCCCTTTTATTTTAATGAGAGGAGAGGATGAGGGATGATGGTGAAGCACATGGAGATATGGTGTGCTAGGATTAGATCTCATGTGGAGAAGAGAGACAAGGAATAAGGAGCTTGTGCATGAGGGTGTAGAGTGTGGGAGAGTACTTTGGCTTGTCATATAAAAACAAGGCTCCATGTTGAGGTCATTGTGCTTCCCTTTTGCCCAACTGAAAGCAACTGTTCAACTCCAAACCCCCATTTTTTAAAGAACAAAAGAGAGAAGAAGAAGAAGAAACAAAGGATGACCCGCATGAGAGATATACTAGATAAGAATGCAGTCCTTGTTATCTAACTAACAAAGAATTCAAGTTGATGGTTGTTTAGTTGGCAGATAACTACCTCTATTCCTAATCTCTGGCTCTGCCCCTGGAGCCAGAGGAGGACCGGTGGGAGTAAGGGTAAGGCACATTGCCAGACTCAATGTGCCTGACATCCTCCTCAAGCAGCTCATACTGCCTCTTGACCTCCTCCACCGACTTGCCGATTGCACGGGCCACATTCTGCCAGCGGTCAGGGGTGTCCCGGTCGTACACCGCCAGCG
The DNA here is from genome assembly GCA_038442645.1 of Agave tequilana. NCBI lineage: Eukaryota > Viridiplantae > Streptophyta > Magnoliopsida > Asparagales > Asparagaceae > Agave > Agave tequilana. The sequence continues at coordinate 11,705 of JAVJIF010020570.1, forward strand.
CTTGCTCGAACTGCTTGTTCTTCTCCGGGGTCCACGATGATCCTGAGCTGCGGGACAGCGAACCAGAGGCCATTGAGAGGTGGAGTTAGGAGAGGAATAAGCAAGCAAGCTGCTGAGGTCTGAATTGGTTGGCTTGAGGAGGGAGTTGAGAAGAGGAGGGATACTTATAAGGAGGGAACCAGTTGGAGGAATATTACTTGTTAGAAAAGGAGGGAAAGGAGAGAGGGGGAGTAAGAGGTGATTAGTATGGTTGATAGCCACAAGATTAAGGACAAGTACCAATGAGGGACAATGTGTCTCTGGATGTGGGGTAGAGAGAATCCTCTATCACACCATAGTGTGTGTGTGTGTGTGTGTGTGTGTGTGTGTGTGTGTGTGTTTTAAAGAGGAGGGGGTATGGATGGAGGGAAAAGGTCCTTTTCTTTGCTATCTTTCCCTCATTCTGGTTTTTCAAAGTTAAATCCTATCTCCCTTTCCCACTCTTTAGGAGTAAACTGCCTAACTAATAGATCCTTGTTTACTTGGTGGCTGGACCGTGCATGGGCATATAAGCAAAAATCCCTTATTCTATCAAATTGAGAAGGGGTGGGAGCCACTCGGACGCTAGTCCAATTTCTACAATTTCTAGTTGTTTGATCACTTCCGATATTCATTTCAAGAAACTACTTACATAATAGCACAATGGTAAAACTTCTTGGGGTTATGGAAGAGGTCTGGGGCTAAATCTCGCAAGTAGTTGAAGTAAGATTCTCCAATAATTATTCTAACAAAATAATATTGTTTCTTTGGACTTTTGTGAATTTCTCACATCTTCTAGTCTGTCTAACTCTGAAGACAAACCCTCAAAATCCAATGTGGAATGTGCCGTGTAGGATCCAAGCAGGATTTGCCATGCACTTCCAAACCTCTGCAATTGTCTCCACTGGAATATTAACAAAGAGTCCAATGCGCAAAAAAAATTGTGCCCACAAACAATGCAAGTGAAACTGTACTTGCTGCATTTGCAGCACAAGTAGTAGCACACAAACATAGAAACCCCTGAGTGACGAAGAAATCTTCACGACTTCTACTCAAGATGAATAAGAAGTCTTCACGAATTTCATCATCATAGACAAATCTATGAACTACAGCATGAATGATGAATAACTCTCAATCACCTACAATCTGCAGGATTCATAACATCTCAAAAATACCTATAACATCATGTGGCTATGAGTACCAATATTTGCCATTAAGATGCAAGCCATCAAGATGGAAGTCCTTTCTCAATGGATGGGTACATACATGGTTTCTCTTGACCAACTGGAAGTACTGGAGTCTAGGAGCCATGTGCATCTCCTGCATTGCTCTTAACTAAACATTTATTAAGGGCTTTGCATTTCTCTGCACATTCTGCAGCCCTAGTTCTAGGATGCACAGCTAGTAATCTTGAGGAATATTACAGAAGATGCTACTCTCTTTTCTTGCATTAAGAGCCCTTTTTGATTGTCTCTATTTAAAGGCTGCTCTTGACCAAGAAAGGAAGCTTTTTTTGACCCAACTGAATCCTGCTTTGTTCTCCTCCTCATTAGCTCTTCATTCAGAATCTCTTTTCCAAGGGGATGAGGATTGGGTTTGAGATTCGTGACATTAACTGTTTTCTTGTCTATGACAATGAATGAGCAATCAATAGGCAGGCCATCTGTATTGATAATCCACTACAAATCTATATACTCCCTTCTTTTTATAGGTGGGCCTAAGTTTCTGCTTGTGTGATGCATTTTTACCTCTTTAGCTAACACTCTTTCTAGTCCAGCAAAGTATTGAGACTTGCCCATTGACAGTTTGAATCCTAAATTGCATGATGAAAGAGTGTGTCTACCTATCTGTCCACCAACTAAACATCAAGATTATGGTGTTACTAATGTCTTTCTCATAGTTGAGTTGGTTAGAAATTTGGAAGCAATCGATTCAGATTAATTTTCAGGTAGACGGCTGTAAAGTTGCGACAATACCAAATAACGATGGTTATTTGCAATGTCCTGAGAATATTTCAGATTCTAAGTCATAGGGACATGTATGAAATATCTACTGGCAACTATCACTGTGGCATTCCTTGTGACAAGGACTTGAGTAAAGGCTTAATAGCCAAAGATGTCCTTTTTGGCTTTGCCTCTTAAAAAGCTAAATGCTTTGTGAGGTTCCCTTTCCTTTCCCTCCCCCTGTGAGACTTGAAGGAGATGGAGGGTGAAGGGGCTGCACCCTCTTTCTCAGCTACCTTCCAATGGCATAATAGCTGGCCCTGTACCTTGAAACTGGATCACACCACAAGTTTCCACTACAAGCTAAGTCCTCATCATGGAAATAACAGATGGATCCTCATGTAGGAAATAAATCATGAAGAATACTTGATGTTTTTTGTTTGTGGGGGTTTTTTTTTGGGTGGGGTGGGGGGGGGGGGGGGGGGGGGGGTGTTACTGGTTCTAAGATTAGCATGGACATCATATCAAAATATGTGTGGTGTTGTGTTCATGAAGAGTACTATGGCATCGTCTAATATATGGATCCAGCTAGCAATAATGCCCAGTTGCTGAGATGCCAACTCAAGACAAAGAGAAAGTTACTCAACAATGGATAACAAAGAATAGCACAAAACTTTTCAACCAATAATCAATAAAAATGTACGAAAACAAGTGCATGAATCAAGCTAAATTCAACCAAATACACTTGTAATGTCTCAACATAAGCCAATGGCAGAGAAGTGCTCTTCATGATCCTTTTACGAGTGGTCAGTCCTATTTGCCTCTTTAAGTCAAATTCCTTTTGGCATCTTAGATCTCATATCAACCTTCAGCAGTGGCTAGAAATTGAGATGGACTATGTAAGAATTTTGTAGGCAGACAATTACAGCTAATCTGATACCCAAAATGGTCTATTTAGGGTTTTGCATGTACACTTCTTTTGCAAAAGGCTAATCTCAATTACACATCACATACTAACTGTACTTATTATTCCTCAAGGGTACCACATATTTCTGGTCTCATGGCCTCCAGAAGCACCTGACGTGTCAATTATCATAGCCAATAAACCAACATGAATGGATGATGGTTCCGTTTGCGTACGGATGGTTTAAAATTTGCTACAGAAGTTGTCACATCATAAAAATCTAGTTCATGACATAAAAAGAACACTTGCGAAATACTATGATTTTGCATGTAAAATTGGATCACATCATTCCATACAAATAGAAAATAATTTTTCAGTTACAGTTCAGTTATATACAACTGTTAACGTGTCAGATACTCCGACACTTCTTTGACACGCCAATGACTTGAAGTAATAAAACCATGAAAATATTGTAATTCCATTGCAGTTTGGAGCTTCTGTTTGAAGATATTAAAATTAGATTCGATAAGATAAACCTCTCCAAGGTTATTTCTTAAACCTCTCCAAGGTTATTTCTTTGAACTCTGACCGAATTTCTTCAGTTGATTACTAAGCACATACATATACATGCCTGCATATTTGCATGCAAATCTAGGTAATATAAGTCATGTCCCTGCATCCAGATTTTTGGAAGGTTGGACACTTCAGGATAGCGCACACTTGACACCTGTCTCGTTTGTCCATGTAACACTGGTTACAACCATAGCATAGTGTCATATGCTAATATCATAAAGGACATATCTGACAAACAAGCAAGCAAGCATCCTTTCATTAAGAGAATAGAAGAATAAATTTTGACTAGTTGTTATCCACATGGCATATTTGATATCATTATGCAATCAGAGTTCGGCTCTAAGAAATTTTCTGTGCCAATAATTACTACTTAAGATTCCTCTACTGCTGCAACTTTTTCCAAGTCTCTTTCCACAACTTTCATTCACATAAAATAAGTGTCTATGTTTTTAAGCCTTTAAACAAATCAAAGCATTTTATCTGTTGCAATTGATTCCATTGGTTCTCATCAGCCATGCCCATAGGATCTGTTTCAAGTCTTCATCACTTTTCGATTAAGCAGTATAATATTTTGCCTCTTCCTAACTCTATCTAACTACACCATTCGTAGCTTTACCACACAGCAGATTTTTCTTGTTTGCTAAGACCCTCTTTGATGCTTTCTAATCAAAGATGCATGTTTCAGGTTTCAATCGATATGGATTATGCACTAGCCTGAAACATGAAAGTAAAACTGACCCCTAACTCAAGAAAGTACCACTTCAAAGGACATACTTACGGTATGTCAACATGAACCTTGTATCTTTTGGTGTTAATTTGTAGAATAGTGAATGTCGTGACCCCTAACCCAAGAAAGTAACAGTTCAAAGTACATACCATATGCCAATTATCAATTTTGTATCTTTGGGTGTTAATTTGCAGAACAGCGAATGTTACAACCACCTATTATATCTAACACAGGCAGGGATGCTCTAATTCAACAACTTCAATAACCATCGAACACGATCAAGAGGAAAACCTAGATTGAGATTCCTTGCCACTCATTTTGAATGCCAAATGCTAATTACCAGAGGCATAAAGTGTTTGAGACCTGAGAACCAGCCAAAGAACAAACTCTAAATCACAAACACACACACAAAGAGAGGGAGACCAAGGTTTACGAGGTTCGACAAGATGCATACATCCCCTGGGCAGAAAAGAAGGGTTCACATGTTCTATTTATAGAGAGAAGAAGAATCCCAAATCAGCTCCAGGTCGGATCCAGAAACAGCTCTGACACGACTGTCGGTCGACTAATAGAAAATATGTGATCGACCACGCAAACTGCAGGACTTACTGGAAATGTCGGTCGCCCGACCAAATGGGTCTTCTTCCTCGTGCAATATCGGTCGACCGCCCGGTCGAACGATTTCAATTCTTATGCATGTCGGTCGACCAGATCTCTGACATAAAGTAAAAAAACTCTATCCACCTTTGTTTTTATCCTCTCTCTACATTATCCATCTCGGTAAAGATTTTTCAAATTTGAGCTGAACCCCGATGAGCTCCTAGCGAAATGACACACGATCTCGACTTGAGCGCTCATGGCGAAATCGACACACGATCTCAACGAAATCGACGCACGATCTCGACTTGGCCGAACGGACCAACCAGTTCTAAATGAATCACCAACACTTACAATTAATTTCAAATGATCACACCGGATCCAAATTTGAGTTTGTCGTCCTCTCAAGCAACTCTCTCTCCAAACTTCAATATTAATTGTAAAGATTTCAAATTTCAGCTCAGTCATCCAAACAGAATGCCCAAACATGCATTCCCAATACTCCACCGAAGAAAATCAACACCATATGAGCTGACCAATGAACGTGTTTACAACTCAACAACTGAATGGAACACCAATCCAAATAACCTCAAGAAGAACCCAACATGAGCCAACACTGACTCAACAACTGATTAACACTCTAATCCAAATGTCTTCAAGACGGTCTAACTAAATCTGAGTAGAGAACACCACTTAATCAACTTCAGCTCAACAAACTGGATGCACTCTCCCTTATGTAAACTCAACTATCTTCTCACCGGAAGATCAAATGTTCATCGAGATCACAACTCTTCATCACTACGTGACGTCCAAATTTCAGCTTCCGCTACCAATTCTCGAGAACCTAGTAACCCAAATAGCTCTATTCGGGCTGCACCACTAAACGGTTACGCCATCACGACTGCCTACGTACCCTTTGCCCAAGAGATCAAGCCTCTTGTTCATTCAAATGAGCTCCACCGAGCCCAATCAACTCTCTTCTTTGCAGCAATGAACCCAACTGGTCGAGTCATATGAACTTCATCAACATGGGTACATACTTCTTTACAACCCACCTTCACGGATTCTCTTTAGTTTCTCTAGCTGCATCTGAACCATCTTTTTCAACATGCTCAATTATCCATATCAGCTACTTGATCTCCACCCGGTGTCACGACCAATGAAATCTCAAACGATACTGAACCAACTGGACAATGTACAGTAACATCAACCTCCACCCACTACGATACTTCTGACTTAGTCTTCATTGTCTCCACCTGCTGGGAGATGGTAGGCTTCACCATTGAAGCCTCATTCAACAAGACATGTCTGCTCGAGACAAACTCTTTGTTTTTCAGATCCCATAACTTGTAACCTTTCAAGTCTTCCTTGTATCCCAAAAATACAAATTTATTCACCTTAGAGTCTAACATGTCTTTCTTGACATCAATATCGGTCGAACAATTAAATACTCGAAGTGAATCATAGTCACGAGCAACTCCACCTGACCAAATCTCCAAAAGAGTCATCTTATCTCCTATCGCAGACATCAGTAGCCTATTCAAGAGGTGACTAGCATACTCAATCGTCTCAGTCCAAAATGATTTATCTAACGACGCATTAGACAACAATTACCGAACTTTCTCCAGCAAGACGCGGTTCACCTTTCTGGCCACACCATCTTTTTCATCTGTGAAGTGAGTCTCAATACCATTGTTCTGGCCAAATTACAGGAAAGAATCCTTGTACTCCTTAACATAATCATACCCGAGCACCTCGATCTTCCTACCTGTCTGATTTTTCATCAGACCTTTCACTTCACCAACAACTCTAAGACTTCAACTCTCTGTCTCATAGGGTATACCCAACAACGCTTAGAATAATCATCTACAATTGAGACAAAGTAGATATGGCTTCCAAGTGATGCATTCTTGGTAGGACCCCAAATATCCACGTGAACCAACTCAAGAAAATAATGCAAATGGTGAGTATCAGTGCCGAATTTTACCTTATTCTTGTCCATAATACTACTGTCACGTACTTCTAAGTGGTATGTCGATGCACCTCCCATACTTGATCTGACTTCAAGCCAACTTGTCCGTGCCTATTGTGCCATGATCTGATAGAATCGTCATCCAAATGTCCTGAAGATCATAATCCAGTAACTGCACTACCCATCAAGTAGTACACATTGTTACGTCTAATACCCTTCATAACAATTAACGAGTCGCTAGACATCTTGAGAACACTTTCTTCAAAAGTCTCTTTGAGGCTCTCCGCTTCCAAAGCTCCAATGAAGATCAAGTTTTTTGTCACACGAGGAATATATTTCACCCCCTTTAACTATCTCAATATCCCATCATATATCCTGATACAAACTGTACTCTTACCAACCAACTGGCATGTGTGATCGTCTCTCATGAACATCAAACCGCCATCCAGCTCCTAAAAGCTAGCAAGCAACTCCCTTCTGGGACAAATGTAGTAGGTAGAACCCGTATCCAATACCCACTCAGACGCATCTGAATGACAACCTGATGGTGTTATAAAAAATGAAAAGAAAGAAGAGTCACAATCATTACCATTCGATCTCACAACATTGGTCTCTGATCGTAACTCTTTCGACTTATTGAGTTTTGGACAATCACTTTTCTTATAACGCCCAATCTTGAGGGTACGGAGACATTATTGCGATGTATATATGTAAGTCGAATATACCCTCACATATATATGCTAAGCATTAGTACAAGTAAGAATCAGAGTATGAAAGTATATAGTGCATTATACATTCCAAAATATGAGTATAATTACAAAATTATCACAGGATGTGACACAATATTATAAGAATATTACATTATCGATAGGCACAAATGCGAGAATACAAAGAGATATACAATTATGAATAATAAAAGATGCTCATGAGTTGTAAAAGGAAAACTCGAGAGACAGCAGGAGGCCTAGAAGAAAATGGCTTTGGATGGTCTGTCGATGATCCACGCTTTCGCTACGTATCTCTGATCAGCAACCGAGAAAATCCAAGAGCTTCAAACTCTAAGATCTAAACATACAGGTTCAGGAGAGTCAGAACTCCCCAACAAGTGGTGAGGCGAGAGCCAAGTGGCGTGTAGAGTAAAGCACACGTGAATCGATAAATCCAAGTCATAAGCAAAATTTGAAAACTGTGTCATAAGCACAAAAACACAGGAGCAGGCGAGGAGGCAGTAGGTAAAGTAAATACGATAAAGTCAGTTATATAAGCCGAAATTACCGATCCGTGAGATTAGTACATCAAAAGAATAATTCAAATAAGAAAACCCTCATAGATAACCTATAACTCACGTCACCGTATCCTGAGTTCATATAACCTGAGTTGTCTCTTAAACTATAAAAACGTCATAAAATCGATAAAAAACCAATAAGACCGATAATATCGAATACAAGCAAAACCAGTTGTATAAGCCCGATCTACGGCTTCATAAGATTAGTACCTCGAATGAATAATCCAAATAAGAAAACTCTTATATATATATACCTTTAACCCGTGTTGCCGTAATCCGAGTGTATAAACCTGTATAGCAAAACAACACAACGAATTGTATATTAGCATCTTATTATAATTGGGGCCGTCTAAGTTGTAGATTTTAGTATGTGTCCCATTTCACATACTTTCACTGACAACTTATAGAGCTAGTTATTTGAAAACTGATGAAGTTAAACGAACCATATTTAGAATGGGTCCCGTACATGCCTGGGACAACGGTCCAGGAGTATCTGGCGTTGAATCAGAACGTACCCTAGGTACCGGGACTTATTACCAAGGAAAGAATTAAGGTAGTAATCCAAAATCTCAAGTTGTTTTGCTAAATGCTTGAAAAGCAGATCAAGGTGAAAATTATTAGGATTTTGTCTTATTTTTCAAGAGGAGATAATGATCCAAAAAAATTCAATTGAGTTAGAGAAGACGATGACTTGAAGCAGAAGAAGCAAATCAAGATGAAGTAATTTTCTTTTCAGGCGATTGCGAGTTTTTTTTTCAGGAGGAGTATAAATAGGTTTCAGTTCCTATTCAATGAAAATTTATTTTTAAAGATTAAAGGGTTTAGAATCCTTTTAGATTAAGGAGATCAACTTCTAATAGAATTAATCAAGATTCTTCAAGCATCCAATGGTCAAGATCATCTCATAGTCCAAATAGGAGTTGTATTGTAAAATTTTATAAATAAAAGTTGTAACTTAAGATTTAGGTGGAGTAAAAGAGCAGAAGAAAGTTGCGGTAAACAATAATAAAAGGCCCTAAAAAGTCAAGAAGGCCGTAAAAGTCAAGAAGGCCCTAAAAGTCAAGAAAGAGAGGAGCAAGGTGAAGTTGCATCGAGAGAATTTATACTCTTGTAATTTAGGCGTAGATTTAAGAGGAAGGTGAATACTCTTGTGTCATCAAGAGGAAGGTTAGATCTCTTTGTATTAAGTTTATTAATAAATCTCTCTTAAGTTCTCTCCCGTAGACGTAGGCCAAGTTTGAGCTGAATCATGTTAAATTGTGTATTCTTCTTCTTCTTATATCTTTTAATATTCATCTTGTATGTTCGAGATAATCGATCTCATGGCGTACTTGAGGTCATCGGTGGTGATCTCCGTATCTCCTAACTATTAGTATCATAGTAAGTATGGTATCCTGGGTTATGTACGCAATAATTGGTATCAGAGTATTCAATTTCGTTTAACACGGTTCATTCTGGTTCAACGCTAGACACTCCTAGACTGTTGTCTCGGGCATGTACAGGACCCATTCTAAGCATTAGTTCGTCGAACTTCATCATTTTTCAAATAACTGGACTTTATAAGCATAAGTGAAAGTATGTTAAGGAGAAACATACAAAAAAAAACCTAAACTAGATCACCACAATCATATATGAGTTGTAATATACAAAAGTCAGAATTGCAAAGTCAAAGAAAGTAAAGGTTAAAAGTCTCAGAGTTTATACTCTTGTAATTTAGATGGGTTTACTCTCACTATATTCTTTAGCTCATTATCTTTATGATTGGGTTTGATTCTCTTATATTGAGGTTCGTTCGTCTTCGTCGGTGGTTGTGGTAGTAAGTAGTTATTCGTTTCGGTTCATTCTGGTGCTGTGAGTCGTCAGGCCCATTCTCTTAGTTCTTCATTATTTTTGATCTACGCTAATGGGCACATACAAAAACTGTTTACAATATGTGTTTATACAATTATCATTTCGGATTACGGCGACATGGGGTAAAGGTATATGAGGGTTTTCTTATTTGGATTATTCTTTCTAGATACTAATCTCATGAAGCCGTAAATCGGGCTTGTACGACTGATTTTACTTGTATTCGGTATTAACAATCTTATTGGTTTTTCATAATTTTTATGATATTTTCATAGTTTAGGAGATAATTCAGGTTATATGAACTCAGGATACGGTGACGTGAGATATAAAGTATGTATATATATATATATATATATATATATATATATATATATATATATATATATATATATATATATATATAGACTTGTATCCTTTCAAAAGGATTTGATCCCGGATCCTTCCCACTCAAATTCAACCCTCCAACATTCGAATACAAGATCCACTCCGTTGAAGTTGATCTATACTATTTCAAGTATCTATAAACCAAAAATCAAGTGTTTTAAATACTTTTTGCCCATCCATCAAGTAGGGGAAAAACGGACGGCCTAAATAGTGAGTTGGTTAGTTTAACGGTGTAGAACATTTGAAATCTAACAAAAATTAGTTTATAGGGGTTTTTAAATGTTTAGATCATAATGAAATGGCCGGATCGAGAATTTGTATGTCTAAAGACATAGATCTAACCAACTCACTACTTTCGGCCGTCCATTTTGCGTCGCTTGATGGATGGGCAAAAAGTATTTAAAACACTTGATTTTTGGTTTATAGATACTTGAAATAGTATAGATCAACTTCAACAGAGTGGATCTTGTATTCGAATGTTGGAGGGTTGATTTTGAGTGGGAAGGATCCGGGATCAAATCCTTTTGAAAGGATACAAGTCTATATATATATATATATATATATATATATATATATATATATATATATATATATATATGAAAGTTTCCTTATTTGGATTATTTCTTCGATGTACTAATCTCACAGATCGATAATTTGGGCTTATATAACTGACTTTACCATATTTACTTTACCTACTACCTCCTTACCTGCTCCTGTGTGCTGTGCTCACGATAAGATTTTCAATACATGATTATAACTCGGATTTATCGATTCACGTGTGCTTGATCATGCACGTCACTTGGCTCTCGCCTCACCCCTCGTTGGGGGGTTCTGACTCCCCTAGTCCTACATGTTCAGATCTTGGAGCTCATGAATTCTCTCAGTTGCTGATCAGTCAATAGACTGTCCAGAGCCCTTTTCTTCCAGCCTTCAGCTCATTTCTTGAGTTTTCTTTTTGTAACTTGTGAGCATCTTTTGTACTGTTCATAACTGTATATTTTTTTTGTATTTTCACATTTGCGCCTATCGGTGATGTAATATTCTTGTAATATTATATCACATAATGTGATAACTTTATAATTGTACTCATATGTTGGAATGTATAATGCACAACATACTTTCATACTCTGATTCTTATCTGTACTGATGCTTAGCGTATATATTTGAGGGTATTTTCGACCTACGTATATACATCGCAGTAATGTCTTCGTACCCGTGGGATCGGGACGTTACATTTTTAGTGTCCTTTCTCTATACAGAAGGCACACTGATCCTTTTTCAATTTGCGATTACCAGCCATAGGCTTTCAATTTTCTCTTTTTCAGTTTGGACTACTTCCTCTCACGGTCAATACCTCTGCTAATGTGTCACTGGTAGAACACTCATTGTCCTTTCTTCTCAGTTTGAGATTCACAAGAGCAGTGTCACTTCCTTATAGTTAAGGGATATTCTCTCATTGATCAATATAAGCACAAAGGTCTTATAACACATTGTCTTCATCATCAATCACTACATCCAAGTTTGTCAAATCTGTGAGAAGCTTCGTGTAGATGTTGATGTGTTCACTAATGAAGACCTAATGACACCAATGCAAGCAATTCTCTTTAAATAGAAACGGTAAAATCTCCTCTTCAAATGCAAGCAATTCTCAACCCTCTTCGTCAAGTACTTACTCGCGAGAGTCTCCCAATTTTTCTTCGTAGAAGTCTCATTCATCACATCATACTTTAGATCATGTATTAATTAAGGCCTATGACACCACACGCCATCATATTTATCTTCTTTCAAACCTTCTCATATACTCCATCGGTCTCTTTTGAAGCAGAAGAGTATCCTTCAAATTCAGCACATTCAGCGCATCCATTACCTCGCATCTCCACAATTCAAAATTATTTGTGCCATCAAATTTCATCACATCTATCTTCATGTGATGAACATTCTGAATGTTCTTTACTGCAAAAGAATCACTCATACTGGATGTTTCTCCGATCATTTCTCCAAATTCTCAACCACATAAACGGAACAACTATGGAATAAAATTACAAATGATAAAGTTCAGATTTTTATCTCCAATTGAAATCCTAAGAACAGTTTACAATTGATCTCTACATCAAAAGATTGAAGATAAGATCCAATATTGTAAAAATCTGATTTTTATCCCTCCAAAGTCTCAGATCCACAAGATCCAATCTCCAATCAAGATCCACTCAACCAAACGAAGCCTAAGCATTGCCTAGAGCTTTGATACCACTTGTTGAGACCTGAGAATCAGTCAAAAATTAAATCCTAGATCACAAACACACACACACACGAAAAGAGGGAGACCAAGATATACGAGGTTCGACAAGATGTCCACGTCCCAGGGACAGAAGAGAGATCTATTGATGATTTATATAAGATTACAAGATAATTACAGTTGGTTCTCTCAAGAACTCACTCAAAAATTTCTTAACCCTAATATGGGTTCACATCCTCTTTTTATAGAGAGAAAAAGAACCCCCCAAATTAGCTTTAGGTTTGGTCCAGAAGCAGCTCTGACTCGACTGTCGGTCAACCGGCTGGTTAATCGATCCAAGTATGCGGTCGACCGACCGGTCGACCACGCAAACTATAGGACTTACTAGAAATGTCGGTCGACTGGCCGGTCAACCGACCAAATGGGGTCTTCTTCGTCGTGCAACATCGGTCAACCACCCGGTCGACTGATTTCAATTCTTGTGCATGTCGGTCGACCGCACAGTCGACCGAACCTCTGACATAGAGTTAAAAAAACTCTATTCACCTTTGTTTTTGCCCTCTCTCTCTACATAAAGGTCAATGAAATTGGTCTTTACTGATGTCTTAGAGAGAAAGGATTACATTCCAAGTGATAGCATGGTAAAAAGAAACAACCTTCATATTTTCCTTTATGAACCCCAGTAGACCAGTTTCAATTTCAAGTTCAGATCCTCAAATGGAACCGGTTTTTCACAAGCCTCTTTCACTGTTTCTCTGACTTCCCTAGCCACCCTTTCACAATTGGAAAAAACAATATATAGATATTAAAGTACCGACACAAGATAAAGATAAAAGGTATAGTATATACAGCACAATTGCTGAAACTGCCATAAAATGATAAATAAATAAATTATACTTAATAGGCAAACCATAGCAGTCTTATAAAACCCTGTTCTGCTAGTCAGCATAGGGACATAAAACAGTGCCTGTTTTTACAAGTCTCATCTCAGAATCATGCTTGAAATTTTCGTGGAGTGAGGTTAGAACCTGGATCTGATAGGCTTACTGAGTTTTGAAATTCCAATATGCTGCCTGCAAGTTGCTATTGGAGAACCTGACCAGCAGCAAGTTGATGCACCTTTATTCCCACCGCCAAAGAACCATGAGAGCAGCTCCTGTGATGTTGGAAGAGAAAGAGCTGATGCAAAGAGAGATTATTCAGAAAGAAGCATTTGTGCAATTATAATAATCCCATATGCCTTGCATATCAAAAGATTCTATTCAAATATCTCATTATGAAATAACTGATTATATTCCTCCGGGAAAAAAGCTGATTCTACACTATAACCCTAGACTTCTGCCTTCAAAGATAGTTCCTATTCTGATCTTGCTATCTGCTAAGAATGAGTTATTAATGTCAATCTCTAGTTTCAAGAAGAAAATGTGTCAAATTATTTGCTAACTTCTGTGTCATATGTACTGTCGGTATCTGCTGTTATTCAAAGATTGGAAGTTAAAAGGTGGTTTTCCTCCTCTTCAGCATGAAAAAGCAAAGCCTTTCACATCAATTTCAGGTGCTTGTACTGATAAGAATCTTCTCTGGACCCAAGTGGCATAACATCAAAAGCAATCTCTTTTCCTAAGGTGTGGCGGGTTTGGATCCAGGAAGAAAATGAACTAAGCCACCACCCCATCAAACAAGTTTGCCAGGGCAGACAATATGAACGAAAATGACTTAATGCAACTGTGCTCAGAATCTCTACAACAAAGTGGTCCTTTAGACATTCCCGCCGAAATTTAGAATCCTTATCATTTCTTGTACATCTCCAGTAAAGCAGTGACTGTGTATTCCCTCCCTTTCTATCTCGAAAGCTTAGTATCAGTCTCAACACTTTGGCCCCCTTCCACAAGTTGGAGGAATCTAGTGGTGGTCTTCATATCTATCTATCTGAATGGAATTTCTATATATCTCCAATTGCAAGATTCAACGCAATGACACGAGAAGGCAACTACTAGAAGATACCCTTTGATTTTAACTGTTCAAACACACCTTAGAAATGTATTAGTTTATGGCGGCACTTAACCGCTTGGTTCAACATTAAGGCCACAGTTCATATTGATTTAGAGTCTAATCAACGCCCTAGACCCTGTTCCACAAAAAAGGGCTATGTGCATCAAGAACCACCTTCGGGAAAATCTTAGAACAAAGGGTAAGATACTGCTTTTCTAATCGTTTGATCCTCAGAAAGGAAGAGGGTGGAAGGATCTTTTTATGACTTTAGATTTCCAAGGATTAGTGGAGGGACATATGATGTCAGAGGACCAAACGAATGAGAATCCCTCAATCTCACCATCAAAAGATAGATATTTGATCGCATTCATTGGGGTGTCACCCAACCATGCATTGCGAATCATAAGAGAAAGGTAAGTTTACATGATAATGGATTTGTGGTTTTAAATGGTTGGATAAGATATGATGCAATAATTGTCGAAAAGGGAGGAACAAGAATAGAATTTTACTATACAAACACATCGGAAAGGTCTGGCTATTCCTTTTTGGCTTGTGTTCACATAACCTAGCTTTCAGATGGTCAAAGAGCCATACGGCAAAAGCTTGACAGGAGATAAGATATGCAAATCTTGAGATACCATGCTGCATCTTTTCTCTGTTACTCATTCGCATCTTCAGAATTCTTTGGAATGTCTAATCTGAATATAAAGTGCTGTATTACTCAAAGAAGATGGAAATAAAGATCTGAGAAATTTAGTAGCTTCTGGCATTTAAGTGATCATGTGGCCATTATTTTGATAATGAAACAAGAGGATAAATATGTGAAGTTAATACCAGAGAGAGAAGTTTCTTAAAAATACAATTTCATGTCTGTATGAATCAAAACTAGTTCAATAAACAACATCAATTATACTTACTTAAATATATACAACGAGATTACATAGCTATCCTTAAATATATACCACGAGATTAACAATAAGGAAAAAAAAAAGAATATACTGATATCAAGACAGCACCTAAAATCCATAATAAATGCAGTTTCACCAAGTTCTCCTTGTATTCAATAAGAATCACTACAGTTAACATTTCAGCAAGTACTGCAATTTGTCTAATTTCAGTATGTTTTTCTCCTACTGTACTGCTTGTGGTGTAATACAATATGGTATCTGATGTATATTGCTACAACATGTAAATAGTAGTTGAAGAATAAACAATTATAACAATTGTGAAAACTAACAAATGATATTAAATTAATATGACTCTATCAAAATCCTATTAGTACCAAAAATATTCTAATTTATCCATGCAGGAAAAAAAAAAATTAAAATCTGAACTAGACAAGAGTAAACTGCTATGGGACATATTACGGAAGCAAGATCAAATAAAGAATTATCCGTGTGTCCGAAATATGTAAGTCGATGTTTCTAAATAACGTAGATGAAATAGTTACGCAGTGCAATTAAACCATGATGTTTGTCCTCCAAAGAGAGAACTAACTTCTGATATACTACTAACTTGGTAATACAGTTCTCCTTTCTCTGAAATGCCTAATACCCAAAAAAGAGTTTATGTTGGCTATGGTTCTCAGGAACCGTATCATAATTAATCATTTTGATGGCCACGCTCCCTGTCAGTATAATCAAAATCTTTCTATGTAAAAGTATAAGTTAGATATATGGTATTCCAAAATTAAATATTACTCATGATTTTAAGAGTGTCAGGGTTTCAGAGAAC
This sequence comes from Agave tequilana, assembly GCA_038442645.1. Classification (NCBI taxonomy): domain Eukaryota; kingdom Viridiplantae; phylum Streptophyta; class Magnoliopsida; order Asparagales; family Asparagaceae; genus Agave; species Agave tequilana. Next base: position 27,918 of record JAVJIF010020570.1, read on the forward strand.
TTACTAAAGTAGTTCTTTCATCATATGGATATTGTACATTTGAGTAAAGAGCAGAAAATCTTGGCACTAGTCAACTAGAGAAATAAAAGTTGAGAGAACACATGAGTTTTAGTAATTTCAAAGGATATAATGAAGAACATGTGATTCGTGATTCAATTTCTTACATTGTATTATTCTAAAAAAAATTCATATTAATATATCACTTTCACAACTTAGATATTATGGACTTTTAGTTTCTTTAGATGCTAAAAGAAGCATTAACTAATTTATGCCAGTATGTAATTATAAATTGTTAAAAACAACAAGTCCCTAGAGTTTTAAAAAGTCCCTAGACTTTATAAAATAAGTGAGATAGTGTAGTTTGTAGTTTCATGGGATGAAAGAGAGAAATAATCATATTTGTAAAGTTTCAAGTCAAGGGTGTAATAGAAGAAGTGTTCTGTACCCTAATATTATAAAGAGAATCAAAATTTATCTTGGTTGGAAGGAGTTATCTTTCTTGGAAGGAATTATCTGTTTGATAGAGGCATTGGAAGGTAATATATTGCTCATACAGTCAGCAAAAGTTTGCCAATTGTGGTGTTCATACATCATTGCTGTTACTGTTACTAATAGCAGAATACATGAAAACTTGATTCATTGTGTTTTATGCATAGCTTATAAATATGAGCAGGTTGTTTGCAGCAAAGCGTGTGGAGTTGGGTCTAAGTTAAGAAGAGAAGCAACCAGATGCGAAACCAGGAGAGAAATAAGTGAGGTAGTGTAGCGTGTAGCGTGTAGCGTCATTGGATGAAAGAGAGAGATAATCATATTTGTAGTGTTTCAAGTCAAGGGTGTAATAGAAGAAGTGTTCTGTATCCTAATATTATAAAGTGAATCAAAATTTTAGTTACACTTTTGTCTCCACATCCCCTTTCCCTACAAATCATTTATCATTTCTCAATAACATCCAACAAAGGCCACCTCTCATTCCCAAAATGAGAGAGAGATATATAGTGCGAAAAACAAATAGTAGAACTGCCCTTCATGCCCAAATGGCTCAAACCCAGTAAAGGACTCATGAGTTCCAACTGAGCGCAAATGAGACATGAAGTCTTTTGTCTATCACAAAGCCAACTGACACGAAGCCCACCACATGATAGGAGAGATTCTTGGGATATTACATTGTTTTCAAAAAGAGATGATGGCCAAAGAAGATCCAATCAAAATTGAAAAAAAAAGAAGAACTTGAAAAAGAAGCAGATTAAGAAACTGTGGCAGTTGACAGGCCTGTCGACTGCACACAAATGGTTGTCGACAAGGCCCGTCAACAACAATCAAAGAAGAAGAACAAAAGTTCAGATTTTCGATAGGCATAAAGACTTGTCGACGGCCCAAGTTGGCCTATCGACAGCCAGTAGTCCTAACAGAATTCTTGTTTATTTTTTGAGCGCGTTCACGTTCCTTTTCTAGTGGAGTTCGAATAGGAATCAGTTCCTATTCAGTGAAGATTTATTTTTAAAGTTTAAAGGATTTAAATTCTTCTACATCAAGAAAATAAACTCTTATAAGGATTGATCAAGTTCTTCAAGTATCAGACGATCAAGATCATCTCATAGTCCTAAAAGAGTTTGTATTATAAAACTCTATTAATAAAATTGTAACCCAGTAAATTGTAACAAATGAGGAAAAAAGTCAATGCAAAGAGAAAAGTGGGTGACGATGGAAAGAGAGAAGGAATACTCTTATAATCTAGAGGGATTCAAGGGGAAGATGAATACTCTTATGGGAATCAAGGGGAATATTAGATCTCTTGTACCAAGTTTATTAATAAAACTCTCTCAAGTTCTCTCCCTGTGACATAGGTCAAGTTTGAGTCGAATCACGTTAAATTCTCGTATTTTTTTTCTACTCTTTTGTCTTGGTATTATTAGTTTGTTGTACAATATTTTTTGTTGTTGCAAGTATTACATGTTGCCACAGTTTCACAACGCCGATTATGGTCTTGGGCGTGCACAATAGTTGATGTTATAACCATATTGTTAGTGTGGTCTCAACAATTGGCGACAGAGTTATTATGTCACAACAGAGACAACCTCAACACATTCAAATTTCAGTTCATGTATAGTGAATTCTACTTTACTCCCCCCCATGATTATTTGAGTTCCTTCAAGAGTAGTCCTAATAATTCCAATAAATTCAGATTTCACTCCCTTTCACTTAAATTTTTCTATTTCCTCAAAAATATTAAATCTTATTTCCTGTCCAATGACATATTGAAAGGGGGGAGAAGGAAATTGCGATTATAGATTGCTGTTTCAGTATAATCTCGTAGGACGTGTGATATACCCTTGACCAATGTGCAGAAAAGTATTAGGACACGATATTATTTCAACCTGTTAGAACTAAAAGAATGAATCATCGTTACTTGCTGCTGCTCAGAGTGTCACACATGCAAGACTCTGTTTAAGCAAAACAGATTACGGATATTTATGAAGTTAAGATGTATAGATTGTTGTTGCAATATGAGTCAGTATAAGTCACTGGAATTCTTTATAATTATAAAGGTGAACATTAAAAAGGAAAATGTTGAGCTATCCCTTGTTCAAAAGCAGGAATGAGTGTTGTTATTGCATTATGAACAAAAAGTTAATCGAGATGCCTGCACAAATCTATTCCAGTAAATATCGATGATCTGACTAAGTGATTTTCAATGGAACTATTTGTTGTCTTCAACATTCTCTACATTGAATGCTCTTAACTATTGCATCCTGTCACACAAGATTCCCATATCACATGGTTTGATCATACAAAAGTAACAAAAAATGAAAAGAGGGAAAAGAAGAATGTGCGAGAATTTATGTGGTTTGCCTTTTGTAATACGTTCAGGATAGAAGGGGGAACATAGGTTCACTAGGCTGTTTGGATTCAAGGAAGTGGACAGAAGTAAAGAAGTAGGAAGTAGGTTTTTTTCCCTTTTGAAAAATGAGAATTTGTGTGCATCTTTTTCGGTGTTTGGTTGGTAATTGAAAAGGAAGTGAAAAAATATATTGTGCTTTTTGGTGTTTGGTTAGTAATGAGGAAGTGAAAGTGAAAAAGTTGACCACAAAGTTGACCATAAAATAATATTAAAATAAAAATTAAAAAATTTGGACTGTAATTAAAATGTAAGTAAAATTTATATGATCACAAAATTAACTGTTTTGAGGTATAACTTCTTACAAATGAGATTTATGTGACCACAAAATTAATTGTAGCACCCTGAAAGTGAGAAAATAGTTGTTTAAAAGAGAAAAGAGAAAAGGAAAAGGGATTTTCCATTTGCCTTTTCCGGTGTTTGAATGGACAACAGAAGTGAAAAATGACACTTCCCACTTCTCCACTTCCGTTCACTTCCTTGAAACCAAACAACCCCTATATCAAATTGTGAGATATAAATTTTGGTAAAAACACTCAAATCCTGATCCAAATACACCCTAAATCTCACTGGAGGCAGCAACCTTATCTTTCTCTTGTAAACCCTATATATTAATACACACAAAAACACAAAAGATATAAAAAAATGAAAACTATAATTCATGACAAGTCCAACACATGAGGAAACCCTTTATTCGACATAGATCTGCCTTAGTAATTGGTGATTCCATTAGGTCATAAAGTGATGAGGGCACCACGCCGTCTGTACGATTCTACACTAGAAGACTACGTGTTGCACACTTTTGGTTTTGGTTTTAGTTATAGTTAATTAGACTTTTAGTTTATTTTGCTTGAACTTTAGTGATTTTTTCTTTTATGTGAAAGTTTAGTATCACATTAGTTATTTTCTAAAAGTGCATTTTTGTAAAAAAAACCTATAAATAGACCTCCGAGACTTCTCGTTGGATAATTATTGAAATTACTGATCTTATAAAATTTTCAGTTAAAAATTCTTGATATTATTATCTTGAGTTTTGGGTATAAAGCCTGAGATGTAAGGGATTTGAAGCCCAAAACTCTGTCCAAATTCTCAATTCTTTTTTATAAACCTTAATTTTCAATTTTTCGTTTGAAGGTGATTGTGACTCATTTGTTTGACATCAATTTTGATATCGCATCAATTGGTTTTCAATTCTATTCAATTTTTTAGCATCTTTCCAAACCCTAGATCTAGATTAAAATCTTAGGTAAAAAAGATCTGAAACCTAAATCAGATCTTAAAAAACAGATCTGAAACCCAAGATTAGATTTAAAAAAAACAAAAATCATCATAAAATCACCATCGCCACTGTTCACCTCCTCCTTCCTCCACCAAATTTAAACCCTAACCCTCCATAGCATTTCCCGCCGACCACCTACTCCCGCCACCACAACATCCACATCAGTCGCAGTCAACTACTGCTGCCCCCTCCATCATCTTCAACCTTCATCTTCCGCCACCGACTTCTTTTACCGATCTCGCCACGACAATGCCGATAGTACTCCACGACATCAGAGCTTGCCGTGATTCAAATGCCCCAGATCGTCGTCAAGATCGCCGCCTGCAACCGCTCAGATACCACTTTATCGCCGCCGCTGCCAATTTCATCGCCTTCTTCCCGAGCATCATCCACCCTCCCTGAGCCTCATCCGCCGCCAAATTTCTTGCTTTCAAAATTTCACATTATTTTGTGGGTGACGATGTCTTCTTCCTTATTTTTCTAGTGGAGAAAGGAGAGGGAAAGAGTCAAGATGATTGCTGTGCTCCTGATGTTTAGGGGTTCATTTGTCGAGGACTTCAGTTTTCGCGATGGGCCGTCAAAGAACTTTCGCGACGAGGCCATGCTGTCAGGAAGGCTGTCAGGAAGGACAGGTAAGACTCTTACTTCTGCTTGATCTGCACATCTGGTCTTTGATCAAATCAGGTCGGGCAGGGTTGGGGCTCGATGCCTCTCTCTTTCCTCACAGCGTGCATGGAGCATAGGTATGCATGATGGTGGTTTCGATTCTTGAGATTGACCATCTGTACTCCTTTGGGATGCCGCTGCTTTGCTTACTTTGCTCTGAGTTCATCTTTGGAGTTACGGGCTTGGCGTCGGTATCCTCCTTGTCTTACAAGCATCAGTCGCACTTTGAGGTATGATTGCTGGCATCTTCTTGGGAGCTCTGGGTATCATTGCCCTCCAGAAATGATGGATTATTTGTTTAGGAGTTATCTTCTAGGCGCTGTTGGGGACGCGAAAGAGAGCGTATATACTTTTTCTCTCAGGAAGAATACACTCATGAAACAAATCTTGTATTACTCTTATTAGATGTAACCCTGCTTGTATGTAGATTGGTGTAATCGAGAAAACTTTATAATAAAATAGTGAACTAAAATGGAAGCATTGTTTGGATCTTAACCTGTTTGTTTTTTTGTTATTGGATGTCTGCTTGGAGAGCTGCTTTGGCTCCGAGATGTTTGGAATGAATTGGTATATGGTTCCCGAGTAGGGTTCGTCCCATATTGGTAGCTACAAAATTTACCTAAGGGGGAAATGTTGTGACGAAAATTGATATTCTACAATACCAATTGTTACTTTCAGGATCGATGTTTGCGGAACTTGATAATATGATCAGTACTTGCAAAAGAAAACTATTGTAAAGCAAACTAGCAATACTTAAACAAAAGAGTAATATAAGAAAGAACACGAGGATTTAACGTGATTCGGCACAAACTTGACTTACGTTCACGGGGAGAGAACTTGAGAGAACTCTATTAATAAACTTGGTACAAAGAAATCTAATCTTCATCTTGATGATAAAAGAGTATTCACCTTTCCCTTGAATCTATACCTAAATTACAAGAGCATACCTTCTCTCTATGCACTTTTCCGTGCTCTTATCTTTCATGGCTTCCTTCTGATCCACTTGGTGTTCTCCACTTTTTTCTCCTTGAATCAACTTGGTTGAGGCAATTGTTGGCCCAAAGGCCTTCCACTCTAGTTTTGATGATGATTAACTCATGTAGTTATGTGTACTAATAATCTTGTGTTACTTAGTTCCAGATCATTAATCAAGTTATTAGTTGGTGAAACTTCCACACATCTTTCACATGTTGATTCAGAGTCCGAGCGTCGAAGATCATATATAGCATTTGCTCGGTGGATCAAGGAGTTTTGGATCGAGTCGGCTTGGAGATTGCGCTCTACAAGAAGACTTCGGTACCATAGTTTAGTTTTGTGTTTAGATCTAAATTTGTAAAGATTAGAATAGTATGATAATGCTCAAGTTCACAAAACACACGTTTCATGTTTTGAATATTGGTTTTTGATTTTTCGGCTTTAGGCTTAACCGATCTTGGTTTTCATGAATAGATAGATCAAAACAAGTTTACATGGTTTAATATATATATATGATTTGTTCTATATACATGCATGCTTTAATTTCCTAGACAAACTTAGTTTTGACTCACTTATTCATGTGTTTTATGTTTTGGTATTTTTGACAAAACATATTTTGGAATTAAATGAAAAAATATGGATATATAGTTGATTCATGTATATAGGATTATATCTATATACATCATGCCTAAATGTTGTTTAATATCATGTTTTTGTATTTGGAAGTGTTTTGGACAAAACGTATTTTCTATTAAAAATTCAAGTTTTTAGAAAATACAGTTTTTGGTTTTTGGTAAAAATGATAAGACACAAAAATAGTTCATATTGATTGATATTTGAGCTAAACCTTTTACCACATGTTTATATATCAATGCAAAATGATAAAACTATTTTTGGTGATTTTTAGAAATGATAAAAGAATTTTTAAATATGTTTCTCACCCAGTTTTCTGGTCCGGGCTTCACTAGTCGACTAAGTCAACAGACCAAGTCGACTAGGATGAAGTCGGTCGACCGGGCCGGTCGACCGACGTGCACAAATCTGTGCACGTTTGGAGACACTGGGACGGTCGACCAGACCGGTCGACCGGTCTGAGAGCAGAGCTCTCTGTTTGTTTGGGTCGACCGGGGCGGTCGACCGGCAGCTGCCAACAGGCAAAAATTGACCGTTGGGCGGTCGACCGGACCGGTCGACCGGCAGTGTATTTCTGGCAATTCTGCTGCCAACGGCTATATTTTTCTGGGGTCTATAAATACCCCATTGGAAAGAGTTTTTCTCTAAGATTTTTTGTGCGAATTTTTCCTTACTCTCTGGTGTTTTCACAGCAATTAAAAGAGGTTTTTGGATTCAAATTGAACAATCTTTTTGGTGTTTTTATTAGGGTTTGAAAAATCAAAGAAAAAGGATTTTGGGAAAAGCTTTTGTTTGAACTTCACTATCTTCATTTTCTATTATTTCCCAAAGATTTTCTTTGAGTTGCTGGTTTCAAATCCCTTGGTTTTCTCCACACTTGAGCAAAAATCTACTACCTTTTCTATAGGATCTTTGTGTGTGGGAAAAGAGATTGTTTGTGGTTGTTGTTGAACCACCAAGTTGTAAACCCTCTACACTTTGCTTTGTGCTTTTCCCTCTTGGGTTGATGAGGTTGTTTGTGCAAGTGGTTTGTATCCCTCAAGTTGTGAGGTGATCCTTGCTTGGCTTTGTGCTAATCTCTCGGGTTGTGAGGTGATTGTTTGTTGGCTTGGAGTTGTGCCTCAAGGAGGAGGTTGTGTTTGTAAGGAGAGGAGTTGGGTACTCCTTGTATTGTGATTGCCCCAAATCCTTTGTGGAGGTTCCCTTTGTGGGAGTCCTTTGTGGACAAGCTAGTGGACTTAAAATCCTTCTGGGTGAAGGCGAGGATGTAGAGCTGGGTGCTCGAACTTCGAAACATATCTTGGTGTTTGCGCTTGTTCATTGACTCTTATACTCTCTCTTTTTACTTTGTGCCTTGCATCTATTCTTATTGCTCATACATACTTATATGCTTGGCTTGGTTGTGTACATCTCTTGTTAAAATTGCAAATTAGTTTTTAATTCCGCATTGAGTTGACTAGATTAGCATAATCACCTATTCACCCCCCCTCTAGGTGATCTTTCAATTGGTATCAGAGCTAGTGCTCCTGATATTTAGGTTTAGCCACCTAAGAGTGAGATCTTGCTTTGCTAATCTTCATTTGCATTATTCATTTGCACTCATTTAGTTTGCACTCATGGATAGCCCTCCTATGTTTGACCATATTAGACTTGATGTTTGGAAGGCCAATATGAGTAGCCATTTGAAAAGACTAGGCCATCTAGTTTATCAAGCCTCCACTATGGAATCATTCCCCAATAGTAGCAAGCATAAGAAGGCAAATGCATTAGCACTTAGAACACTTAGAGTATCTCTTAGTGAACATCTTTTACCGGTGTTTGACCGATATGACTCGACTTTTGCAGTTTGGAGCTTATTGACGTCTCCCGAGCTTCCAAGGATTATCAACAAGATGAGGAGATCTAAGAGAGAAAAGTCCGAAGAGCATTGCTTCATGGTCCAAGGGAAAAACTCCCTTGAGGTACAATCGGATACTCAATTAGATGATAGCTCTAGTTCCTATTGCCATGGTTGTTTTGAAGTTCAAACTTTAAATTTGAAACTTGCTCAAAAGCTTGAGAATTTATTGAAAAAACACAATCTTTTAAAAGAGGATAACCTTATTTTGAAAAATGAATTAAAGGATTTGTGTTCTAATTTTGAATTGGTTTTGCAAGAAAAGGAAGAGATCACTAGTGAACGTGACTCACTAAGATCTCAACTAGACCTTGCCCTTGATGAGATTGAGATTTTGAAAAACAAAAATGATTGTGATGATGTTGTGAAGCAGAATGAGGTTTTATCTTCTAAATTGGATTTTGTTTTAAAAGATAACCTTGTTTTGAAAAATAAAATTGATTCAATTACAAAAGAATTGAATTTGGTTTTGAAGAAAAATGAATCTTTGCAAAATGAGATTGATATTCATGTTTGTCATGCTAGTGTAGCTTCTTGTTCTAGCACTCCTATTGCATGCTCCACTTTATCTTCCACTGTTGAAAATGATATTAATGTTTTGAAGATGAGTGTTGAATGTTTGGGCTCCACTTTGAGCCAATGCACATTGAATCATTCACGTTTGGAAACCTTGGTTCGCAAGAAACGAGGTCCATCTTTGCATGCACACTCTACACGGCATACACATGCTTCCCACGGTCACCACCATTACACGTATGCTCATGTGTACACATGTACACATTGTGGCCGAAAAGGCCATCTTGCTAGATTTTGTTATGATCGTATCTATCATGAAAATTTAGCAACTAATTTTGTTTGGGTTAGAAAGGATACTAACCCCCGTGGACCCACAAAGAAATGGGTACCAAAGACCACCTCTATACTTTTTGATGTAGGTGGGTGCTCTCGCAAAACGTGAGAGTGTTGGTGCCTTGGAGTGGATGCGTTCCGTGCCTAAAGAGAACCATTTGGATGCTTCACTCTCAAGGAGATTTGGTGGGAGGACCACCGTGGTTTGGAGAACTAGAGATGCACCTTCATGAGTTTTGGTATCATTCTCTAACTCCCATTTTTATTTGCATGCTTTTCATGTTCATCTATTTATAGCATGTCATGGTTTATTGTTCATTATGCATATGCCATGCTTATTAGATTAATGTTATACATGTTTAGTTACTTGAGCACCTATGTTTTATATGGATCTATATTTAGTGTTCTCACCTTGTTTAAACTAACATGTATGCCCTAGATCTAATGCACATGCATATGCATTATGACCATTTGGATGTTTATGATTCATGTTTTATTGTTTCATGATTAGTATGATGTTGTCATGTTTATTAGACTTATGCTTTACATGATTAGTTGTTGAGACACCCATGTTTAGTATGGACCCATATTTTGTGTTCTCTTTATGTTTTAGCTATCATGTTAATCATAAGATCTTATGCACATGTCTTTGTCATGCTAAATCATATGGTTGACTATGACTTTTTGTTTTAATGATTCATGTTTTGATAAATAACTTGTGTTGTATGATTTCTAATTTTGCCACATGTTTTGATGTTTATAAGCTATTATGTATTCATGATCATTTTTATGTCTTTCATGTTGACTTATATCCCGTTTTATGCTTAATGATTTGATTACTTGTTTAGATGTTAGTTTTCATTAAGACTAGAATTTATACTTGCACATGTAGTGGGACACAAATAAATCTTTATATATGTTTGTGCTTGGATGCTTATTTGTACCCATTAAATATGTTAGTATAGCCTAGTTTTGATAATTCATGCATTTTAAACTTGTATTCCTATTTTTGGATTTGTTTTATGTGTATGAGTTTTCATTTCATATATATGTTTATTTTGCCAAACCTTAAAATATACATGTATACCCTTTGAGTCATTTGCCTTTCATGCAAATCTATATATATGGACTCATTGTGTTTAGGATATGTATGTATAATTTAGTTTGTACATGACATACATATGCCTTGAAGTTTTAAGTCGTTTGGATGAATTTCATGTTTTCAAGGAATTTCATATGAGCTTAATTGAATATTTTCATGTTAATATGTGTCACATTTTACTTATACACTCACTTTATTAGTTTTACTCATGATTTGTTTTCATGAGACTATGATATGGACTTTATGAATTTTGAGTGTTTAGTGATCATGTGATTTACATGTGTTTCATGAAAAACAATTTTGTTTTATTCCTTACTTGAAGGATTTCGTACTAGTTTTTAAAAGTTTTTCCTATAACTAGTTCGTATTCTTCACTATGGTAGAGATTTTCAAACAAAGCTTATTTTCAAACCTATTTTTGAAAACCCCTACCCTCTATGGGCGGATGGATGGGAGATCATGTTCATGTATGCCTTATATTGAAAATCATTTAAAACTTGAACCATGATTGGGAGGTAGTTATATGAAGTATACATTTGATCTTATTGTTATTTCAATTGGTATCGATCTTGACATTTCTTGTATACTCATATGTGTTTGTATGTATGTATGCTTCATTCCAAGAATATCAATTTCTATTGGTATTTATTTTTCATACATATATATGCTTTATTTGTGCTTATTATATCCCTATATCTTTAAGCACAAAATCTTGTTCATGCTAGTGCTTGAGTTTCAATTTTGTTTCAATTGATTACTTTTAAATTGGTATCAAGCCTATGCATCATTTTAGTTGGTATTTCATAAAGGGGGAGAAAATTTGATTTTATCTTTCAATTGGTGATTTCTCAATTGGTATTTGATTCCCATTCCCTACTTTATGATTGGAAATTTTAAATTGATATCATATGTTTAAAATGAAAATTATTTACAATTGGTATCAAAATATGTGTGTTTAGACATTCAAGATTTATTATGTTTATTTTCAATTGATATCAAGATATTTCATGTGTTTTTACTTAAAATTGGTATCAATATTTTTGTTTGTTTCCTTTCAATTGGTATCAAGATGCTATTCTTTGACATATTTTCAATTGGTACCTCTAATTGACTTTGTTTTTATTTTAGACAAAAAGGAAAATCTTATTTTTTTATTGATTCATTGTTTCGAACAAAAAGGGGGAGAAATATTTATTGATTTTTCAATTGATTTGGCTTTGCTTTTACCCCTTATTGAAGATTGACTCTTTGTATTAAAAGAGAGAAGATTTTGTTTTGTTTTAGTTTTTACCCTTTTGTTGATGATTGACAAAAAGGGGGAGAAGAATTTGGATTTATATATGCATGCTTTTGTTTTGCATATATTAAGTTTAATTTAGTTTAATTTTAATAGGTACCTAATGCATGTTTTGTAACTGGATGTTTTGTAATTGGTATCTCTAGAGTGTAATTGGTATCTAGAGCATGTTTTGTTTTAAACATTTCATTGGAATTGGTATGTAGAGCATGTTTTGTTTTTAAACATTTCATTGGTATCTAGAACCCTTTATTGTTTATGCATAGATATGCATGTTTCATGTTTCATGATTAAGAGCCTTCATTGCACATTCATTATGTTTATTTGGTTATGCATGAGTTAAGGGGGAGCTTCTTTGAAGCTTAACTTTAATCCATGCATATATAACTCCATGAGTTCTGTCACCATCAAAAAGGGGGAGATTGTTGGCCCAAAGGCCTTCCACTCTAGTTTTGATGATGATTAACTCATGTAGTTATGTGTACTAATAATCTTGTGTTACTTAGTTCCAGATCATTAATCAAGTTATTAGTTGGTGAAAGCTTCCACACATCTTTCACATGTTGATTCAAGAGCCCGAGCGTCGAAGATCATATATAGCATTTGCTCGGTGGATCAAGGAGTTTTGGATCGAATCAGCTTGGAGATTGCGCTCTACAAGAAGACTTCGGTACCATAGTTTAGTTTTGTGTTTAGATCCAAATTTGTAAAGATTAGAATAGTATGATAATGCTCAAGTTCACAACACACACGTTTCATGTTTTGAATATTGGTTTTTGGTTTTTCGGCTTTAGGCTTAACCGATCTTGGTTTTCATGAATAGATAGATCAAAACAAGTTTACATGGTTTAATGTATATATGATTTGTTCTATATACATGCATGCTTTAATTTCCTAGACAAACTTAGTTTTGACTCACTTATTCATGTGTTTTATGTTTTGGTATTTTTGACAAAACATATTTTGGAATTAAATGACAAAAACATGGATATATAGTTGATTCATGTATGTAGGATTATATCCATATACATCATGCCTAAATGTTGTTTAATATCATGTTTTTGTATTTGGAAGTGTTTTGGACAAAACGTATTTTCTATTAAAAATCTAAGTTTTTAGAAAATACAGTTTTTGGTTTTTGGTAAAAATGATAAGACACAAAAATAGTTCATATTGATTGATATTTGAGCTAAACTTTTTACCACATGTTTATATATCAATGCAAAATGATAAAACTATTTTTGGTGATTTTTAGAAATGATAAAAGAATTTTTAAATATGTTTCTCACCTAGTTTTCTGGTCCGGGCTTCACCAGTCGACTAAGTCAACAGACCAAGTCGACTAGGATGAAGTCGGTCGACCGGGCCGGTCGACCGACGTGCACAGATCTGTGCACGTTTGGAGACACTGGGACGGTCGACCGGACCGGTCGACCGGTCTGAGAGCAGAGCTCTCTGTTTGTTTGGGTCGACCGGGGCGGTCGACCGGCAGTTGCCAACAGGCAAAAATTGACTGTTGGGCAGTCGACCGGACCGGTCGACCGGCAGTGTATTTCTGACAATTCTGCTGCCAACGGCTATATTTTTCTGGGGTCTATAAATACCCCATTGGAAAGAGTTTTTCTCTAAGATTTTTTTGTGCGAATTTTTCCTTACTCTCTGGTGTTTTCACAGCAATTAAAAGAGGTTTTTGGATTCAAATTGAACAATCTTTTTGGTGTTTTTATTAGGGTTTGAAAAATCAAAGAAAAAGGATTTTAGGAAAAGCTTTTGTTTGAACTTCACTATCTTCATTTTCTATTATTTCCCAAAGATTTTCTTTGAGTTGCTGGTTTTAAATCCCTTGGTTTTCTCCACACTTGAGCAAAAATCTACTACCTTTTCTATAGGATCTTTGTGTGTGGGAAAAGAGATTGTTTGTGGTTGTTGTTGAACCACCAAGTTGTAAACCCTCTACACTTTGCTTTGTGCTTTTCCCTCTTGGGTTGAGGAGGTTGTTTGTGCAAGTGGTTTGTATCCCTCAAGTTGTGAGGTGATCCTTGCTTGGCTTTGTGCTAATCTCTCGGGTTGTGAGGTGATTGTTTGTTGGCTTGGAGTTGTGCCTCAAGGAGGAGGTTGTGTTTGTAAGGAGAGGAGTTGGGTACTCCTTGTATTGTGATTGCCCCAAATCCTCTGTGGAGGTTCCCTTTGTGGGAGTCCTTTGTGGACAAGCTAGTGGACTTAAAATCCTTCTGGGTGAAGACGGGAATGTAGAGCTGGGTGCTCGAACCTCGAAACATATCTTGGTGTTTGCGCTTGTTCATTGACTCTTACTCTCTCTTTTTACTTTGTGCCTTGCATCTATTCTTATTGCTCATACATACTTATATGCTTGGCTTGGTTGTGTGCATCTCTTGTTAAAATTGCAAATTAGTTTTTAATTCCGCATTGAGTTGACTAGATTAGCATAATCACCTATTCACCCCCCTCTAGGTGATCTTTCAGCAATTACAATGCTTGGTTACAATCTTTATTTATAGGATTTTACAATACAACTCCTATTTGGACTATGAGATGATCTTGACCTTTGGATGGTTGAAGAATCTTGATCAATTCTTTTAGGAGTTGATCTCCTTAATCTAGAAGGATTCTATACCCTTTAATCTTTATAAACAAACTTTCATTGAATAGGAATTTAATCAAATTTATATCCTACCAAAATAAGAAACTTACACTCGTATGAAAAGGAATATGTTTCACCTTGATTTACTTCTTCAGCTTTAAGCCATCGTCTTCTCCAACTCAATTAGATTTTCATGAACCATTATCTTCTCTTGAAAATAAGGAAAAATCCTAACAATTTTCACCTTGACTTACTTTTAAGCCTTTAATAAAACAACTTAAAATTTTAGATTAATACCTTGATTCTTTTCTTGGTTGTAACCGTACCGTGAAGTTTCTAATTCTTGCCCCCTCTTCCCGGGCCTTTGGCTGATTTACCGCCATGGCTTGGGTCATATCGGGTCTTACCCGAATGCACCTTTTCTCCTTCCTGCAACACTTTGACTCTGTTCATGTCCCGTTACAGTCTTCCTTGAAGCTCCACCTCAGATGAACTCCCTTTCAAGTTTATCCTTAAAACTCTACCTCGAACTTAGTTTTCTTCCTTCAATTTGTATAACCCTCCATACCTCTCTCCTTCCAGGATTACTCTGTCTCCTTGGCCAACTATGAATATATCTTGTTGCACTTGGATTCAGCATCCTTCTTCGTGAAGCACCCTTATGGATATTAGATTGTAGTATACCTTCGGGACATACCGGACTGCCTCTAGAGCACACACCGTCTCATCTCTTTCTGTAACCTTGATTGTCCCAGTGTGAATGACCTCGCAAGCCAAGCCATCCACCATCTTGACAATCTCTTCCTTTTTGTAACTAAGGAGTTGAACAGCTCCTTTTGGGAACATACATGAACCGTACTACCTGAATCAAATATCTAGTATTTACGTTGAGAAGTTCATTGAAAGCCATTAATACTATGGTTTCCTCTAAACCGCTCAATGTTATACCTACATCCACAGCTTGCCCCTTCTTCTTTAACCACTCTTGTCGATGCTTGCAGTCATTCTTCCAATGACTTTCCCTTTGACAAAAGTAACATATCTTTGACGAGATCAGACCTTTCTTTCCTTCTCCTCTTCCTTTCCTTCCTATGACCACAAAACCCGATCCTATCTCTCCTCTTGATTTGGCCTTTTTCTAATCTCATTAGATAAGAGAGTTAACATGACTTCCTCCAAGATAAGAGTTTCCTTACCGTAAAGCATGGTAGTGACGATGTGATCATATGACTTTGGAAGCGAACTAAGAAGTATCAACACCTTGTCCTCCTCGTCGATCTTGACATCAACAGTTAGAAGCTCGCTGATAACTTTGTTGAAGAAGTTTAGATGATCCAACACCGTTGTCCTTTCGTTCATGCGCAGCCTATATAGTTGTTTCTTCATATACAGCTAGTTGGAGAGGCTTTTCGTCATATACAATGTCTATAACCTTGGCCACAATCCTATAACCGTTTCTTCATCCATCATGTTGTACATCACCTAGTTTACAAGACATAGTTAGATCGTGCTTGCCGCCTTTAGATCCATCTCCTTCCAGTTCTCGTTTGACGTACCTGTAGGTTTTACTGACTTACCCTACAAGGTCTTGTAAAGACCCTTTTGTACCAGCAACGTCTTCACCCTCTTTTGTCATACATAAGCTGAAGTTTTCTTTACCATTGAACTTCTCGACCTCAAACTTTGTCGTAGAACTTCCTATCTTTAACATATCGCCATTCGTCAACCTTTAACTCTGATACTAATTGTTGTGACAAAAATTGATATTTTACGATACCAATTGTTACTCTCAGGATTGACGTTGCGGAACTTGACAATATGATCAGTACTTGCAAAAGAAAACTATTGTGAAGCAAACTAGCAATACCTAAACAAAAGAGTAATAAGAAAAGACAAGAGAATTTAACGTGGCTCGGCTCAAACTTGGCCTACGTCCACGAGGAGAGAACTTGAGAGAGCTTTATTAATAAACTTGGTACAAAGAGATCTAATCTTCCTCTTAATGACACAAGAGTATTCACTTTCTGCTTAAATCTATGCCTAGATTATAAGAGTATACTTTCTCTCTATGCACCTTCCCGTGCTCCTCTCTTGGCTTCTTTCTGATCTCCTTGGTATTCTTCACATTTTTCTACTTGAGATCAACTTGGTTGAGGCAATTACAATGCTTGGTTATAACTTTTATTTATAGAATTTTACAATACAACTCCTATTTGGACTATGAGATGATCTTGGCCTTTGGATAGTTGAAAAATCTTGATCAATCATTTTAGGAGTTGATCTTCTTGATCTAGAAGGGTTCTAGGCCCTTTAATCTTTATAAATAAACCTTCATTGAATAAGAATTTAATCCAATTCGTATCCTATCAGAATAAAAAAAAACTTGCAATCGCCTGGAAAAGAAACTGCTTCACCTTGATTTGCTTCTTCTGCTTCAAGCCATCATCTTTTCCAACTCAATTGGATTTTCTTAGACTATTATATCTTGAAAACAAGGTAAAATCCTAATAGGAAATCCCCGAGGGTAGCCGCAGGGTAGGACCCGATATAAGCTGTTGACTCGCTCGGGTAGCTATGGTCTGGGCTTCAAGCAGTTATTGTAGGCGAGCCTTCATCTTTCAGAAGACTCCTTGAGGGTAGCTATCAGGGTAGGACTCAATATAGGCTATTGACTCACTCGGGTGACCGTCAGGGTGAAGACCCGATATAGGCTAACTTCGAGCAGTCATTGTGGGCGAGTCTCCATCTTTCTGAAAACTCCCAGAGGGTAGCCGTCAGGGTAGGACCCAATATAGGCTGTTGACTTGCTCAGGTAGCCATGGGCTAAGCTCTGGGCAGTCATTGTGGGCAAGTCTCCATTTTTCAGGAGACTCTCCGAGGATAGCCATCAGGGTAGGATCCAATATAGATTGTTGACTCACTCGAGTGACCGTCAGAGTGAAGACCCAATATAGGTTGACTCTGAGCAGTCAACCTATATTAGGTCTCCATCTTTTAGAAGATTCTCAGAGGGTAGCCATCAGGGTAGGACCCAATATAGGCTGTTAACTTGATCAGGTAGCCATGAGCTGAGCTCTGAGCAGTCATTATGGGCGAGTCTCCATCTTTCAGAAGACTCTCCAAGGATAGCCATCAGGGTAGGACCCAATATAGGTTGTTGATTCACTCGAGTGATTGTCAGGGTGAAGACCCAATATAGGTTGACTTCGTACAGTCAACCTATATTAGGTCTCCATCTTTCAGAAGACTCTCAGAGGGTAGCCGTCAGGGTAGGACCCAATATAGGTTGTTGACTCGCTCGAGTGATCGTCAAAGTGAAGACCCGATGTAGACCAATCAGTCATTGTAGGCGAGCCTCCATCTTTCAGGAGACTCCCCGAGGGTAGCCATCAGGGTTGGACTCAATATAAGTTGTTGACTCCTTCGGGAGGTCGTCAGGGTGAAAACCCTATATAGACTGACTCTAAGCAGTCATTGTGGGTGAGCCTTCATCTTTCAGGAGACTCCCTGAGGGCAACTGTCAGGGTAGAACCTAATATAGGTTGTTGACTCACTCGAGTAGCCATTGGCTGAGTTCTGAGCAGTCATTGTGAGCGAGCCTCCATCTTTCAGCTGACTCCCCGAAGAGTAACCGTCAGAGTCCCGAGGAGTAATTATCGTACAGAGAGGGTACTTTAGAAGTTGATGATGGGTGGACGGGACTGCCCTCATCATATGAATCCAAGGCCTCCAAATGATAGCGTTGTAGGAGGATTCGACGTCGAGGATGCAGATCTATGTGACAACATTGTATGAATCCGCTCGAATAGGGAACGTAACTATTCCCATTGAGTGCGCCTCGCTCCCGTCAAATCCATAGAGAAGTGATTGGGTCTGAAGGAGAATCCTCTTTCGAGCCAACTTGGGAGTGTCCTCTATCCGATCTAAGGCGTGACCGTACAGAATGCTAGCACTGCTCCATCCGTCGACCAAGATTTTTGGCATCTGGCAACAACCGATATGCATTGTCATGATCAAAGCGTCATTGTGCGAAAAGTGCACGACGTGGGCATCGGTCTCTGAGAAATGATGGGCATGCCCGGCGACGAAGGTGGGCTCGCTAGTATTGCTGGAGTTGTCCCTTCAAGCCTCATTAACGTAAATAGTCCTTTCCTTTTATGGTAGCGCCCTCTATCGGAGAGGTGCCGAAGATCGCATTCACCTCCCGATACTGGATGAGGGAGCTACCGACCTGGATATCTTATGGGGCTCCCTTTGTATCTTAGTCTCTGAAGGCAATCCCAGATTGAGGATAAACTCTCAGAGATATCCCTGATTAACCAGGTCTTGGAGGTGTGGCCGAAGGTTCGACACTCGATGGTGGGGTGACCCATCCCGTCGTGGAAGGCGCAGTACTCCCGAGATCCTGGTCCCTTCGGGTTCTGCGAGAGGTCGTGCGGGACGCCTGACCCATGGTTGGTCTTTGATGGTGTTAAACACATGGTCGATGAGAATCCAGAATGGAATTAGATCGGGCTCTGGAGGGTTGTCCTTGCTTAACTCGTGGATGTGTCGGGACGATTTGTGGACCACCACGGAATTGTGGCTCAGGGTCTTCCTCAGGGGGAACTATTGCTTAGGCTTCTCGCCCTCAGACCCTTATTTGGGGAGGGGGCGATTGGTGGCACCTCGCATTACTTCCTCGATTTGCATGTACTTTTGCGCTCTTACGAGGATGTCCCTCATCTTGGTGACACTGTTCTTCAACAAATGCTTATAGAATGAATGGATGATTTGCAACCCACTGATGAATGTTGCAGCAGCTACATCTTCATTGTAATTATATACCAGCGCCATCTGGCTCTGGAAGTAGCTGACGTAGTTCTTCAGACTCTCCCTTGGCTTCATCCTCACTGTGAGAAGATGTTTACTATTTCTCTCGAACTCTCTTCGAGAAGCAAACTGGTTGTAAAAGACATTAGTTACACCTTCAAAGCTTCAGAGGGAGTTCTTTAAGAGTGAGCAGAATAATGGTAGGTGGCACCCTTGAGACTGGAAGGGAACGTCCAACAGAGGAGGAGATAGTCGTGGGCATAAACTGCCATCTTATCCTGGAACAGCAGAGAGGACGGAGGGGGTCGGAGGTTCCTGAGTAGTGGTTGAACATTACAAACTTTCTCGAGAAACGGAGTGTGGTGATTTTCTCTGACAATGGTGAGTCAGAGGGCCTCAGCCCGATGTGCTCCGTTCCTTTCAAAAATTGCTGGTCTGTTTGGTTGAGCCGCTTTCGGAGTGATCTGCGATATCCTCAATGCGAGGGAACTTCGGGGTTCGGGGACACTCTGAGCCCTCAGATCACTCATCATCACCAGTCTCTGACCAATCACGCTTTGAGTTGCCGATAGATTGCGCGGATTCCCTGTCATGCTGTGATGACGGGGGAGTCTGAGCTCTTTCTAAGATGTTATGGGAAAACTACAACTTTCGCAGTATATCGACTTGTTTGAGCAGTCGCGTCTAGATACAAGTCGCTGTGTCCTTTTCAAGAGCAGTTGTATCGCGGAGTCGAACCATCTCTACTTGTTGATCCTCCATCTGCTTTTGCAGGCTGAAAAGCATGTGGAGGAGTTACTCGCTGGTGTGCTGAGGCTCAGGTCCAGCAGTCAGCACTCCCGCGATGAGGCAGAGGTAGAGTGGGAATCTTCATCGTCATGGATGTGGACATCAGATAAGTTGGTCCGACGACTCGCAGGCTCGACAGCTTCGATAACTTTTTCCTTTCCTTTCGGAGCAGTGGGACAATGGCTGTAGCTTGGGAGATGTTCTTTCTTGGTGGAGCCATCTCAGTAGTGTGAGGTTATTTTGAGGAAAAGTCAGGGTATTTGATGAGAACTTAAGAGTTGAACTCAAAGATCTCAATGAAAACACCAAATGCGGTAGGTAATTCCCAAAGGAGTTACCAACGCACTAATTTACAGAAATTAAAAGGTGAATTGCAGAGGTCAAATTATAGAAAAATACAGAGATTTACGTGAAAAGTCAAAAGGGAAAACCACGAAGGGAGAAAGAGAGAATCCTACTATAATTCAGGAAATTTACATGGTAGCCGCTTGATCTCTAGCGCTAGCGTTTCTGGGATTAATTGATCGTCCGTTCTCTATTTATACAGGTGATTTTTTGGATAAGGTCATAGGATTCTCATCTAACTGAACATCTTATCCTGACTTAACTGCTTATCATGAAGACAGTTTGGAGCTGAACATCCTCATTTGAATTGGTAGAACTCATGTTTGTCTTTATTCAGAGATCATTGTCCAGCTATTGAAATGATCAATCAGCTTCAGA
This sequence comes from Agave tequilana, assembly GCA_038442645.1. NCBI lineage: Eukaryota > Viridiplantae > Streptophyta > Magnoliopsida > Asparagales > Asparagaceae > Agave > Agave tequilana. The sequence continues at coordinate 48,438 of JAVJIF010020570.1, forward strand.
ACTGTAACTGTTAGATTCAAATGTGAATTTAGCCTGGAGATAGGGGTATTTGCAACTAATTCCATGTGTAATCTTTCAACTGTAACTGTTAGATTCAAATGTGAATTTAGCCTGGAGATAGGGGTATTTGCAACTAATTCCATGTGTAATCTTTCAACTGTTTGAACTACGTGTAATCCTCATTTGAATTGGTAGAACTCATGTTTGTCTTTATTCAGAGATCATTGTCCAGCTATTGAAATGATCAATCAGCTTCAGAACTGTAACTGTTAGATTCAAATGTGAATTTAGCCTGGAGATAGGGGTATTTGCAACTAATTCCATGTGTAATCTTTCAACTGTTTGAACTACGTGAGTTCAAATGGGACTGAAACTCTCCTTCAAAGACTCTGGAGAGGACTATGTGTCACGCATCCACCGAGGGATTTAGACGGACAAGTATCATAATCTCACAGGATCAGAAATTGACCATTACAACATACTTATGCCAGAGGACCATCAATGAAGCATAAAAATGAGAAGCTACAAAATTCAGTTCTAGCATAATTATTCTAATGTAATTGGCTTTTTTAGGTATGTGAACACTTTCTAACTACTTTGGTGCATTTAGTCTTATTGCTTCTGTGAACGTAGTGGGAAAATAATCTCATAAGATAACATAAGACATGTATTGTGCAATTGTTCAACTTTCTATTATTTTTTCCTCCATCTCTCTATGTAAATAACCCAATGACTTTCAATGCAGTGCTGCCAAAGGTCCAGAATAAGGAGCAAGGATCGAAGAATCGGTCGTTCCGAGACTGTAACACCCTGATCCCCGGTGTACGTATCACCGTATCAGTACGCGATACGACGTACAAAATTGATTTGACCTCAGTAGTAGTCCGTTTGAGCCGATTTCAGTTTCAAAACTCATTTTCAAATATTTGAGATTTTTCAGGATTTTTTCTGGAATTTTCTTGGAATTATTTTGGAAAATCTCCGTAGTCGGTGTCGACCGATACCGATAACCGGCCTTCTGATTTTTATTTCACAAATGGATTATAATTTTGAGAATCGGCTTTCACCGTATGTCTTAGAATCACATGAGCTACGTTTGGGTATTTTTGGGGCGTTACATAGTGGTATCAGAGCCTAGGTTACACACCTGGTGTGGGTAACCACCTGGGTCAATACTCGGGCTCTTACCAACAGTACAATCAGGTTTAGATTAACTGATCTGTATCTGAATTTGGGCATTCCAGCAACGAGTACAAGAATACCATGACCTTGACAATTCATTTCTTGACTCTGTTCTCTGACTTCCTTTCAGTTGTCAACCAGAACATCCGACTTCCTTCTCATTTTCTTGCATTGTCTTGCTTCCCATCCGTTAGGATTCGTTTACTACCATACTGCTCCATCCCGAGTTCCGTATAGATAGCAGAGTGCGCAGCGGAGGTGTCGTGGATCTGTCACCTTTAGGCATTAGGGGTTGGAAATCTTGTTCTCACACCTAAATGGAAATTGCGAGGACGCAATTTTTGTAAGGTGGGGAGAAATGTAACACCCTGATCCCCGGTGTACGTATCACCGTATCAGTACGCGATACGACGTACAAAATTGATTTGACCTCAGTAGTAGTCCGTTTGAGCCGATTTCAGTTTCAAAACTCATTTTCAAATATTTGAGATTTTTCAGGATTTTTTCTGGAATTTTCTTGGAATTATTTTGGAAAATCTCCGTAGTCGGTGTCGACCGATACCGATAACCGGCCTTCTGATTTTTATTTCACAAATGGATTATAATTTTGAGAATCGGCTTTCACCGTATGTCTTAGAATCACATGAGCTACGTTTGGGTATTTTGGGGCATTACAGAGACTTTCCGCCCTTTTGTCGCCTGCAACCGAATTGACCGTGACTCCGAGTTAACTCGGCCGATATGGCCGAGTTAATTGGTGACTCGCTTGAATCGGCCGATTTAGCCGAGTCAACTCGGATCTACGACCGAGTCGCTCAGTGATTCACCAGCTTTCTCGTGACGCCTCAGTTCCCCATTACCTTTACCTTAAAAATCGAGGGAGAGATTGAAAAGTGAAATTGAAATTAAAATCAAGAGAAAAAAGGAAATTGAGAGAGAAAGAGAAGTTGAAATTGAAATTGAGAAAGAAAGATAAGGAAATTGAGAGAGAAAGAAAAAGAAATTTGAAAAAAAATTGCTCACCTGATCGACACCCGCTGCTTCGGCGTCGCCCCACCCCAGCTCCAGCATCGCCCGACCCCAACTCTGGCCCGTCCCTAGCGCTCCCCTCCAAGGTGTGCCACCTCTCTCTCCCTTTTGCTGTCTCCCCCTCTCTATTCTGATCCTCTCTCCTGCCCTCTCTCCCTTACTCTCTCGCCTCTCCCTCTCCCGCCTCTCTCCCCTCTCCCTCTCTCGTCTCTCTCCCTCTGTCGCTCCCTCTCTCCCCTTTTCCCTCTCCTTCTCCATCACTTCCTCTCTCCCCCCTCTCCCTCTCCTTCTCCCGCTTCTCTCTCGCTCCCTCTTTTTACCTCTCACTCTCCCGTCTCTCTCCCTCTGTCGCTTCCTCTCTCAGACTCTCTAGATCTCTCTCTTGATATCTCTCTCACTCTGTTTAATTTAATGAACTGTTTTAGTTTAGTTAGTTTAATTTAATTTATTTCATTTGATTGAAGTAAATTTAAGTTAAGATGATATAATTTATTTTAGTTAATTTTATTTAATTCATTTACTTTAATTAAATTTAATTTAGTTACACTCATTCATTTAGTGTAAATTTGATTTAGTTAATTTTTTAAAGATAAGCATAGATCCTGCAAAAAGAATTAATCCTTACATGTTCCTATCGAAACAGAAAACAATCAAAAGTATGTTCGCATCGAAGAGTGTTAAAAAATTTAGAAATTCATTTCAAAGTTCTTCTTCAGTGAGGTAAATACATGTGTAAGAGATGTAGATGATGTGATGGTAAAGATGTGAGAGTTTTATCTCGTTCTAGTATTGATAATGGTGAAGATGATGATGATGTTAATGATGTTCATGATCATGATGACAACGAAAGTGATGGCGGTAGTGCTGTTGATGACAATAATGAGGGCAATGATGACGCTCTTGGTAAAAGTTAACGAGTTGGTGCTATATCGTGGGATCCAAATTATAATCTTGAAGGTCATATACAATATTTGAGTTTAACATATGATCATGACCACATACCACAACTTGAGAGATCTGTGAGTATTAGTACTGGTTTCTCTACTTATCGTAGAAATGATCACAATGATGATTTTGTGTCTCAATCGCAATTCAATATGAAAATGACTACATTATGCATGTATTTATGAATCTGTTTTGTGAAATTTACTATATTATTCATTTATTTTGATATTTTAATAACGTGACGCATGTATTTATGCATTCTCTTCATGTTTACTGTGGTGGTGATATGTTTGGGACATGTTATACATCAATTTTGATGTCTACTATTTTTAAGATTTGTTGTGATTTTTTCAGAATTTTTGAGCTTTTTTATGACGTGTTTTGTGCGCATCGCCCGAGTCCGTTCCTCGACGCCGAGACCGGTGTGGAACGGTGCTCTCCGAATCGCCGGCCGAGACTGCGTCTTTGAACCATGATAAAAAGAGTTAAGTGTCAAAGTTAAATTTTGATAAAAATAAATCACATAATACACTGAGAATGATAGTTTTTAGTTTTCTTTTCCTTTTCTTTCTAGAACTTTGAAAACTATCCCCATAGTTTTTTTTAGCTTCTTACTGAAAACAATTCGCACAACACTACTTAATTTGCATAGAAAACATGTATTCATCAACTGAATGGAGGGAAATTCAAAACAGGAGAAAAGTTAACAAAAAATCTATGAATTATGCCCTTCTACTTCTTTCTTTCTAGATGGAAATGTTTCATTTCTACTCTTTTGTGATGTAATACAGAAAAATATATTTAGAATATTTATTAAAACTCATTTGAATAATGTAATCAGATAAGTACCAAAGAAACACCGGACCTCAGAAGCTGCCAGGGGCCTGAGCAGCCCAAATCAACACCACCTGCAACAAAGGGAGAAAAACCCATTATCAAGCTAGACGCGAATTACTTAGATTTCAAGACAACAAGAGAAATACTTGGGCAGTGGCATCCAAATTTAACCCATGAAAATGACTGACAGCTGGATTTTGAGTTTCAAAACTAGCCGTTGGGATTTGGGAGTTTCATTGAGGCATAAGAGCAAACAGCTGAGCTTCATGCAGACCCAGAGCGAAGCATTGAAAGGCCGAGGGGTTGTGGGGTCCTTTCGCATGATAAACCCCACTCCAGCGATGGATCTGAAGATAATAAGGATGCCCGTGGATTATTGGGCTTCAAGCGTATTGGGCTTTAGCCTCTGTGATGGTCCAATTTGTGGTAACGTTGAGTTTACGCTCGACTGGGATCTATCTATATTTATATAATGGGCTCGGCCCGGACCAAGTAATATTCAAATTTTAGTTTTCCTTTTTCCTTCTTCATTCCCTCATCTGAGGGCCTGAGGCCTAAAAAAAAAAAAAAACTTCTTTTTCCTTAGTTTTCCCCCTCTTTATAACTTTGATGTGAATTTTATTATTTGAAGATTTCTCATTAGAAATAGATTAGTATCTGACAAAAATACTAATATTTTCTGACTGTATCTATGTATGTATATATGTATGTGTGTGTCAAGTTAGATCATGCCGAGAAGGCCTTTTAGAGAAATAAAATCCGCCCTTTCAAATTTCCATCGAAGTTCTTAATCTTCTCAAGTATGTAATTTTTGGGTTGAGTCAGACTGATCTAAGAGTTAAACCCGACCAGTTGACACCCCTACTATCCTCTTCACATCTCATCCCAACTTGCATTAGTTTTTCTTCTCCCACTAATTATTTATGATTGACTCATCTTAGTCAATGTACCATACAGTACTCATTCCCTTTTTTCTACAAGAACCATGTCAAGTCAATAAGTTCAATTCAAAGAACTGTGTGCATCAACTATCAACCTGACCTCTGTTTGAGCCTAGGTTGCTCACATCCTATTGGATTTGATTCTCTCCCTTTCTCTGTTTGTTGTTGATGAGTGTTTGTAATATCTTCTAATCAATAATATTATATTATTATTTTTAGACATTTTATTTGGCTTTACCTGTTATTTTGTTAATTAACTTGATTTATAATTATTATTATTATATATACAAATTATTTCTAAGATATTAATATTGGCTTTATTTATTCTTGCCATTATCACTTATTAATATTATTAATTACTATTACTATTACTATTAATTGTTATTCTTAGTAATGAGTGTTTACAACAACAACAACTAAGCCATTTGTCCTAAGTATTGGGGGTAGGCTACATGAACCAAAAGAGAATTACGTCAGATCGGGCACAAGGATCAGCTTTCCCCACCCATTCTTATCGAGCAATATGTCTTCACTAAGACCTTTAGCCTCTATATCTTGTCGTATTACCTCCATCCATGTTTTCTTCGGTATCCCCTGCGCTCTTTTAACTTGCCCTAATTTGATACTCTCTACTCGCCGGACTGCCGCATCTATAGGTCTCTCATCTTCTCTTCTATAGAGGCTACGCCTATCTTGATATGAATATCCTTATTTTTCACCTTATCTCTCCTCCTGTTACCATACATCCAATGAAGTATACACATTTCTGCTACACTCATCTTTTGGGCATGATATCTCTGTCCACCTTCACAAGCATAACCTTCAAAGATTAAATAATTTTGTTTTGCTTCTAAATTTGTTACTTCCTTTTTATTTCTGGTACATTGAGACTAATTGTCCCATGTTTGCCGGGTAGAAATTTCATCCTCGAGTGAAGACACATTTCAGTTGTTGACTTCATTTCTGGAACCTGAAATAACTTTAGAAGCCTTGATGATATTACAAAATCTCCCCCATCATCCAAACTTAAAGTCCATTATTGCAGTGTCCCGTCTTCCTCCTCCAAATGTAAAAATGCTTGATTCCGAAGATCACGAGTTCTGGAGCTAGGTGTCAAAATCGTTTCTGATCTCTCATCTCACAGGGAGCTGAGACCTTATATTATATTCTCTGGATACATACAGAAGCTCACAACTCTTGACTGATTGAAGAGATACAGAATCTTGCTTAAAAATTTTACAAAACTTGAGTGATATTAAAGAGGCAGCGGCTTTGATTGCTGAAACCAATAGATGCATCGTTGCTATAGCAGAACTGCTTGAAACTGGCAGCCGGGAAGAGCGAAGAGCATGGGGTGGCTATTCTCCATTCTTTATATTCTCAAAATTTGGAATACTCCCTCTAGTCATGAAGGAAGGTGTCATTCCATCTCTTATTGATATTTCTGTTAATGGCAATGCCAAAGGGAAGGAGACCTCTATGAAGTTGCTCCATCTTTTGAAAGATCTCCGACTTGGCGGCAGTTTTTGAGTCTTTCTCAGTCTGGGTTAGCAGCTGAAATAGCAGTGGAGGATCCAACTGACCGCTGTGCAATAAAACAACCAAATTCTAGGTCTTCTGGATTCTTTGGAAAGAAAATGTATGGTTGTTCTTGAAAGCCAGAACTGTGGCCCTTTCCTGAGCCGTTGGCGAGTTTCCAGGAATGCTAGTTATGTAAATATAGCCTGTCCTGACCCATCTAGTACTGAGGCCAAAAGCTAAAATCCTTTAAACTGATACATTTTTTTGGTGGAATACTTTGGAGTGATGTTGTATTTCCATTAGCATTTGTGATTTGCACATAACGTTTTGTTGCTTTATGTAATGATAATGTATATGTCATTTTGATCTTTTTCTTCAAATCTGTAAGCTATGACATCTTATCTTCTGTTAATATTTTATAATATTGCTTGCTGAATATGGATATCTCCATTTCCTTTGTTATATATTTTGTATTTCAACCTCTGATGTGTGTTCGTTTGACAGTTGTGTTTTACTTTCTGAAAAATGCATATTTAATGATTAGAAGTTGATGCAGTCGGAACAAACTGTTGGTGGTTGGTGAACATTTTTAGGATCTAAATCTGAATTCAAACACACAGTTTCAGCTAAACAAGTCTCAAGTGCAGAAATCACAGCAAAATTTAAAGATACAAGGAAACAATGACTTTAATAAACTTTCTACAGAACTGAAACATGCAACATGGCTCACCTCCTATCTCAGAGTTCAGATACATATTACAGTAAAGGAGAAAAGAAACTAAAGTTTTAGCTTTCCATTAACAGTTGTCGCAAAACACAATAAAGGAAAGATAAGCGGAAGAGGGTGGAAGCACTACAAATTGGCGGCATGGCTAGAGTTGCCTCATTTTGAGACGACAAAGTGACATCCAAAACATTGTATATTATTGATTACATAATAGGAATTCATTATAAGAGCCCAATATCGGCAAGTCTCATCCTTCAACTAGAAGAAATCTCCTAGATCAATCTAAATAAATAAATAAAGCTTGCAACTTGTAGTCAATAAACAAATATAGTTAATAATTTAGTTAATAGGTTTTTCATTGTAAAGCTAGTATTCTCATGATATAATCTTAGCCAATTTACATAAAATTGTGAATCGTGAATGCTTAAAAAAACAGTGAATTTCTTCTCAATACTCTAATGACTTCCAAGATTAATCTTGAATATCTGTGGTCTTTTTTAAACGAGAGTTTTCACCTCGATATGCTAAAGAAATCTCTTGATTTTTGCCTTACATTTCTCTCATACTCCTTTCCAGTTACATCTTTCTTTTGGCCTCAAAGAAGGATTGTTACTGAAGTAGGATCCAGTTGATATATTCAGAGATGAGATGCTGGTTTGTTGCATATGATTCTCTTCTGAAACTAGCTTTCAGACATATTCTTGAACTTTCCCCCTCATTCACAATCCCTTGTATTTGAAGTCACTTGATGAGCAGGGATAAAGACTACTGCACTCGGTTTTTTTTTCAAGAACAAAGCAGAGATCCCGTAGGCTCCTGGCGCTTCATTAAAAAGTTTTTAATGAAAACAGAATAGAGTCAACAAACAAAACAAAGATCGCCCAAACAAAAATGCACATGTAGGTGCAAGCTAGGAGAAAAAAGTCAACATAAACGACAAAAAGAAGAGAAAAAAACAACAACCACAAGGCAAAAAAAACACTCGAGTGCAAGAGGACCTGAGATTGTCATCCGCAAGTTCCGACAAACCCAGATCATCAGAACCTCACCTCAGCACCGCTCACATGTGATCAGAAAACATACCCATGTCCCCCACTGCATCTTCCGAGAAACTGTCAGAATCGCTATCCACCAAAGCTGAACTAACCTTTGTCGGACCCTCTCTCTAGTCTTGCCTGAAACGAGAATGCTCCAATCAGAAATAAAAGAAGAGCAAGCATGAAAAGTCTGTTCTGGAGATCTGGCTTTGCTGTTAAAAATTTGATTATTATGTTCCCTTCAAATTCCCTAAAAAATAGCCACCGCCGCTAAATCCTAAATCACCCAATTCCTTTTATCAAAGGAACAAAACCTCCAAGAAGTCCAAAAAGGATTCATGGAGAGGAAAGCTGCGGAGTAGAGAGATTCAGAGATTGAGAAACACGTTCCCAAATGAAACAACTAAATGGACACTTAAGGAACAAGTGATCATAGACTCCTCATCAACCGGACACAAGACGATGATGCCCCGCCCTTGCCAATCCCTTCTCCTGAGCTTATCCCAAGTAAGGGTCGTAACCTTGACCACCAACCAGAGAGAGACCCTAATCTTAAGAGGTGCCTTAATACCCCAAATGACCTTGACAAACGATATCAGAGCCCACTATTGTTCAGCCAACAATAGGCGCTCTTGACCGAAAAACTATTTTAGGGTCCCAGATCTAACAAGGACAGTCCCTAACCCCTGTGTCTGAAAGATCACCTAGAGGGGAGGTGAATAGGTGATTATGCTAATCTAGTCAACTCAATGCGGAATTAAAAACTAATTTGCAATTTCAACAAGGGTGCACACAATCAAGCCAAGCATATAAGTATATATGAGCAATATGAATAGATGCAAGGCACAAAGTAAAGAGAGAGAGAGAGTAAGAGTCAATGAACAAGCGCAAACACCAAGATATGTTTCGAGGTTCGAGCACCCAGCTCTACATCCCCGCCTTCACCCAGAAGGATTTTAAGTCCACTAGCTTGTCCACAAAGGACTCCCACAAAGGGAACCTCCACCGAGGATTTGGGGCAATCACAATACAAAGAGTACCCAACTCCTCTCCTTACAAACACAACCTCCTCCTTGAGGCACAACTCCAAGCCAACAAACAATCACCTCACAACCCGAGGGATTAGCACAAAGCCAAGTAAGAATCACCTCATAACTTGAGGGATACAAACCACTTGCACAAACAACCTCCTCAACCAAGAGGGAAAAGCACAAAGCAAAGTATAGAGGGTTTACAACTTGGTGGTTCAATAACAACCACAAACAATCTCTTTCTCCCACACAAAAATTCTATAGAAAAGATAATAGATTTTAGCTCAAGTGTAGAGAAAACCAAGGGATTTGAAACCAGCAACTCAAAGAAAATCTTTGAAAAATAATAGAAAATGAAGATAGAGAAATTCAAACAAAAACTTTTCCCAAAAGTCCCTTTCTTTGGTTTTTCAAACCCTAATAAAAACACCAAAAAGATTGTTTAATTTAAATTCAAAAACCTCTTTTAATTGCTGTGAAAACACCAGAGGGTAAGGAAAAATTCGCACAAAAAATCTTGGAGAAAAACTCTTTCCAATGGGGTATTTATAGACCCCAGAAAAATATAGCCGTTGGCAGCAGAAATGCCAGAAATACACTGCCGGTCGACCGCCCAACGGTCAATTTTTGCCCGTTGGCAGCTGCCGGTCGACCGCCCCGGTCGACCCAAACAAACAGAGAGCTCTGCTCTCAGACCGGTCGACCGGTCCGGTCGACCGTCCAAAGACTGCCAAACGTGCACAGATTTGTGCACGTCGGTCGACCGACCCGGTCGACTGACTTCTAGCCAAGTCGACTAGTCAGAGGACTAGTCGACTGGATGAAGTCTGGAATGGACAGAAAAATAGTTTTAAAAATATTTTGAAAAATCTTTTAACACTCCTAAAAATCACCAAAAATAGTTTTATCATTTTGCATTGATATATAAACATGTGGTAAAAAGTTTAGCTCAAATATCAATCAATATGAACTATTTTTGTGTCTTATCATTTTTACCAAAAAACCAAAAACTGTATTTTCTAAAACTTGAATTTTGAATAGAAAATACGTTTTGTCCAAAACTCTTCCAAATACAAAAACATGATATCTAAACACTTTGAAGCATGATGCATATGGATAGAAATCCAATATACATGAAACAACTATATATTCATGTTTTTGTCATTTAATTTCAAAAAATGTTTTGTCAAAAATACCAAAACATAAAACACATGAATAAGTGAGTCAAAACTAAGTTGTCTAGGAAATTAAAGATGTATGTATATAGAACAAATCATATATACATTAAACCATGTAAACTTGTTTTGATCTATCTATTCATGAAAACCAAGATCGGTAAACCTAAAACCGAAAAACCAAAAACCAATATTTAAAACATGAAACGTGTGTGTTGTGAACTTGAGCATTATCATACTATTCTAATCTTTACAATTTGAATCTAAACACAAAACTAAACTATGGTACCGAAGTCTTCTTGTAGAGCGCAATCTCCAAGCCGACTCGATCCAAAACTCCTTGATCCATCGAGCAAGTGCTATATGTGATCTTTGACGCTCGGGCTCTTGAATCAACTTGTGAAAGATGTGTGGAAGCTTTACCAACTAATAACTTGATTAATGATCTGAAACTAAACTCACAAGATTATTAGTACACATAACTACATGAGTTAATCATCATCAAAACTAGAGTGGAAGGCCTTTGGGCCAACAGTGTCCAGCTGAAGATTAGTCCTAGGCAAAAGTTGTAAAAACTCCTCTCTCTCATGGCAAAGAGATTGCCAGGACCCAAATCTGGCAACTTGATGTTTCAGCCACCATCAAACCACTGGAATACCACCGGCCTAGCAGGATCAAGAGAAAAAGAAAGCAACTCTAGGAAAAGATTCCCCAAAGGAGAGAATGAACATCATTTATCCTTCCAGAACCTAGTTCCTCTACCATTGCCAACTTTCATAGATACGCCAAGAAAGAAAAAAAATCCTTGACCATTCTCAAACTTTCCTAAAAGGAGAGGAAGAACCCTCGTTAATACATCTATCTGACCACCACCAATGGTAGTTTTCCTGTTCCTTATCATTGCTTTGATTGATTATCTTCATGCATTATGGCAGCACGGTTTTTATAGCAATACAGAAAAAAGATTTGGAAGAATGATTTGTTGAAACAATTGTTTCCAATGGTTGAATATTTTTTTGAGAGAAAGGTGAGGCCTTGGCCCCAATTTATTTGAAAAAAAAAATAAAAA